>PVJC01005098.1:0-60563 GCA_004026665.1 Murina feae | reverse complement strand
GGAGGCAGTAGGTGGCAAGCAGGCTAGCAAGGGGAGCAGTTGGAGGGTACCAGGCCAGTAAGGGGGCAGTTCGGGGCAATGAGGCCAGCAAGGGGGGGCACTTGGGGGTAACCAGACTGGTTAGGGGCAATCAGGAAGGTGAGTGGTTAGGAGCCAGCGGTCCTAGATTGCAAGAGGGGTGTCCAACTGCTGGTTTAGGATCGATCCTGCAAGGGTCAGACTAAACTGGCAATTGGACATTCCCTGAGGGGTCCCCGATGGAGATGGTGCAGGCTGGGCTGAGGGACACCCCCCACCCCTGCCATGCATGAATTTCGTGCACCGGGCCACTAGTATATATAAAACTGGATGACAGATACATGTATACATTATCACATAGTGAGGCTACATGATAATTGGATTGAGCCAAGCCACCAACCCCAAGCATACACTGAGAATAATTGAGATAATCTTTCATTAGAATCTTACTTTCAATCTTCTTAAAGAAAGCATTCCAAATATTAGAAGCTTTTCAGTTAAATGGAAATATTAAAAAAATATTTCCATGGAGAGCTTGATTCATTCTCCTAGCAAAGATAGTGACACCAGGATTTTGGACACCTGTGTTCTGTTTTCCTCTTCAGGTGTTCACTGTGCCAAGTTTGTCTGTCTTACTTTGAAGTCAAATTGGCTTTTGTGGTTCCTGCTGGCTCCCTGACTCCTACTGAATTTTGCCCTAGGAAAAGTCTCCCAGTTCTCCTGCCCTCTCACATTTGGGAGAGGGCTTGGCATTAGCACAGGAATTCTTTGTCATGCTTCTTCTGTTCCACTCTGAATCAAAGGGCAAATCTTGAGGGAAAGACCCTTAATAGGGTCTTCTCACAGAAGAATTGCACTTGTGGGAAGAAATGCATAGTGAAGGTATTGGCAGATAAAGCGTGTGTCTGAGGGAAGTGAAGAGGAGTGAGAGGCATGCATTGTTGAACAGCTAAAGCCACCCACTCGGCCCAGCTTCAGCTAATGGATTATAAATGAATGTTCCCTCAGGGAGCTTTCCTTGCTTGGCTGGCAGAACTGTTTCCTCCATTCTGTGCCTGCTTCCCCCCATGGCTCCCACTGGGTTGGGACCTGTCACAGAGACCCAGCGTGATGCCCTTGAAGGAAGTGAGCTGTGATAGAACAGTGCAGACTCCACGGCTGGTGTCAGACGTTGTTCTGTGCAGTGTACTAAACCACGACCTTTCTCACTTGTTTGTACATTAATGAGTGCAGTTTAGTATGTGGGGCTGCCTGTCCCCACTGATGAAGGAAGCAGTGGCCTGATGAGATGTTTGATTTTTTCTTTGTTTTGTATAGACGTTTCCTCAATAACTCTGTTGTGGATTGAATTGTATCGCCCACAATGTCGTGTTGAAATCCTAACCACTAGCACCTCTGAAGGTGACCTTGTTTAAAAATAGGGTCTTTGCAGATGTAATTAGTTAAGATGAGTCCTTCAAAGTGACCAGTGTCCTTATAGATGAACACGCAGAGGAAAGACAGCCATGTGAAGACAGAGGCAGGGATTGGGGTAACATAAACCAAAGAACACCAAGGATCCCAGTGGCTAAGAGGAAGGCATGGGACAGATTCCTCCCTACACGGCGGCCCTGATGACACCTTGATTCCGTACTTGTGGTGTCCAGATGTGAGAGGATCGTTTTCTGTTGAGTTAGACCACCTAGTTTGGGATACTTTGTCTATTAAAGCTTTACTTAAAAAAAAAACTGCCTTTTATTTGAAAGTATAATATTGTGGCTATTCAGCCTAAAAATTGTGTTACTTAAACTTTGTTCAGCTACTAAACTACAGGCCCTCTTAGCCCCCTTAGCGATGGTAATGCGTGTTAGCACATGTTCTTTTCTTTAGAGATTTAAACATTTTTTAAATGTGCACCAAAATGTACTCTCTAGCAGAAACAATTAACCTTAGATTGGCTTTTCTTGAATTACTATAAATTGGAATTAAAATATCAGTGTTAGAATATCAGGCTAAGAAACAACGGAAAAGATCCATCTATAAAAGAACAGTATTCCAATTTGCCCGAGGCAGTTCACCATATACTGGAACTTGAACAGCAGAGCTTGGCGGGTATGTTACCATGTTGCTGAGTTGCTATGGCAATATCAAACCAATGAATGGACCACCTCCCAGAGACAGGGAGGTGAGTAAGTGTGAAATTGATTCAGTTGTACACAGGAATATGCTCAAACCAACTTTGTCAGGATAAAATTTCTGGCAGGGAATGGCATTTTTAATTAAATAGACATGATGAATGTGATACTAAATATCTACTTTGGATATTTTAGTAGAACGGTATTGAAAAATTAGGTGAATTATGGAAATTTTATGCTTTTTATGTATGTTTTGCACTTATTTTAGGTAACACTGGCTTTGTTTCCACCCATTTAAATTTGGATATTTAAAGCAGAATTTTATATTTGAGATGGATATTAATTATGTACTCTTGATATTAAATTGCTTTTATGTGCTCATTTTAGATAAACATGTTGAGAGAAACTTTTTAGGGAAACAAACATTTGTAAATTGAATTTTGCATTGAATAATGTAAAATATTGCAAGTAGTACAAATAAGCCAAAACTAAACATGTTTTTATATTTTAATATGTAAGAAGCCTATGATCAGGCTCTCTAAAAATAATTTATTCACATGATATTATCTGTGTTCAGGACTCATTTTTAGCATGCAATCATTATACAGTGTTACTCTAGGTTGAAGTATGTATTGAACTTGGTCTATGTCATCTTGTATGATGAATGATTTATTTTGAGTAATATGATAAAATTGATGTGATTTGCTTAGTTTCTTTTCTTATAATACATATACTAGGCTTTGTCTATTTCATAAGGTTGTTGAAAACACTATAGAACAGAGAAGGATCTATCTGTGACCTGTTAATTACGGAAATACCTCTAGTATTTAATGCAGTTTATATTAACAAAATATATTTAACAGGCATGATCAGTTTGAAATTAGATGTCTAATCTCAGCGGACCCTTGTGTACTAAGAACTGTCCACTTTCCCATTAGTGTGACTTGTAGAACAGAAGAGCAGGACTTGTTTACATAACAGAAACCAATATTTGCTCTCTTTTATTCTGGTGGCATAGACTTCCAAGGGCAACATTTGCCAGATCCTGGCAGAGCCCTTGCTGACAATGCCTTTCTCCTTGGGAGATAAAATGAAACTCTGTAAGGCAATGCTGTCTGAGTAATTTTTTTATGACTTTCTATTGATTTTTATTGTGAAAGGGACAGATCTTTCAACTAAACGCGAGAATGTGTTCTGTTTTATTTAATGACCTAAAACTGTGATTATACATGGTGATTTGGAGACCCTAGCACATTTACATGATGCTGTAGATAAAATTGCTTTTTGTATTGAATCACACATGTATGCATGTCTATGTAAGTGCTATTACCTATTTCTTCTGTGTAAACCCATTTAGAGCTATGAACACTCATACTTAAGGAAAAATGTGTATTTAAAATACTAAATAAGACATGTTTCTCTAGGAAGTAAATGCAATGTATTCTCTAGCACAAAGCACTTTTAGAATAATGGTGTATTTTCTGGTATGAAGGGAGTATAAGCCTTTTCAAAACAGAATCTCAGGAGATAGGACAATCTTCCTAAATACAACCTCCATTAATGTGTTTATGGCATTTCTGAATCTGGACTGTATTCTAGTTTTACTTGCCCAAGTAAGGTTTTTCATAGACGGTATCCAATTACCAGGAGACATAGGAGAGGTAGGAAGAGTAGAAAAAAGGGATTATTTATTGTAAAATTACTTCAGCAATGCACACAGGCACATCATTAGAGCAGGTTTTAAGGTTATGACAATTTATTAGTGATAACAAGAAAAGGTATGCAAAGTACTTAGGGTACTTGCCTTTAAAAAGGTGATCAACCAAAGGACTTGTATGCATGCATATAAGCCTAACCAATGGACACAGACAACAGGGAGGTGAGGGCATGCGTGAGGGGGTGGGACACATATGTAATACCTTAATCAATAAAGAAAAAATTAAAAAAATGGCTTTGTAGACAATTGTGGTATATTTTGCTATACATATATGGACCAGTGCTGGTCTGTGAATTTTTGTTGTTGTTGTTATCAATCGATAATAAGTACAGACATTGATACTATGTGGCTCAGTTGGTTGGAGCACTGGCCAGTGCACCAAAAAGGTTGCGGGTTTGGTTCCCAGTCAGGGCACATACTTAAGCTGTGGATGTGATATCTGGTTGGAGTGTGTACAGGAGGCAATAGATAGATGTTTCTCTTTCATGTTATTTTTTTCTCTCCCATCTTCTCTCTCTAAAAATCAATGAACACATATTCTTAGGTGAGGATTAGAAAGAAATATTGTGATGGCTTAAAAACTACTAAGGGAATAGCAGGGGAGGATACCTATGGCATCTATATGCTTTATGTAATAAATGAAGAGAACTTCGTACATGAAAAAAATATTCTGAAATTATGTTATGGAGCATATTAAACCATGAAAAGACATGTCTAAGTTGATTTTTGCTTTAACATCTTTATCTATAATAATAAAAGCACTGTTGTTCATTGATTTATTGATGATAGCCATTCTGGCAGATGTGAGGTGGTACCTCATTCTCATTTTAATTTGCATCTCTCTGATAATTAGTGACATTGAGCATCTTTTCATTTGTCTCGTGGCCATTTGTATATCCTCTTTGGAGAAGTGTCTATTCAGGTGTTCTGCCATTTTTTAATTGTGTTTTTTGTCTTTATATGAAATTTTTAAAATTCTCACCTGAGGATATGTTTTTATTGATGAGAGGGAGGGAGGGAGGAGGAGGGAGAGGGAGAGAGAGAGACAGACAGACATTGATGTGTGAGAGAAACAGATCTGTTGCCTCCTAACCAGGGATCCAATCTGAAACCTAGGTATATGCCCTGATTAGGAATATAACTGGAAAGCTTTCAGTGTACAGGATAACACTCTAATCCACTGAGCCACACTTGTCAGGCTTGTCTTTATTCTTGACCTTGATCTCAATTTGTTTTTGTTAAGTCTATTCCACATGAGACATTTGCATAGATATTGGAAGTACAAAGTGAAACAGACAATATTTCTAAACTTGAGGAATTTTTAAGGAGAAGAAGGATGTTTCAACCAAGAGAGGCAGGTGATACCCCTCTCACATAGAAACCCAGGCAAGGGAATAAGGAAGATATTTGATCATAACATTTTAATTCATAGTATAAATATTAGGGAACAGTGCTAAGGGAACAGACAGCAGGACAATTGCCAACCATTCTTGTGTACGGTTTTGGAGATGGCTTCCATGTCATGTGAAGACTGAGTTGTGATGAATAGGGATTGGTCCAGTGAAAGATGTGAGTGTGTGTGTGGTGGGGATGAGGCGGTGGAGATAGGGTGGAGATGAGGACCCCTTCATACAAAAGAAAGATGGTTTTATTAAGCAACATTACAATGCATGCAGTCATTCCCTAAAAGTTTATGGATGGTGTTAGCAGGTGAAGAATGATGGAAATATTACTTGTTTTGCTGATCTCCAGGATAATAGGGTTATCCACCCTAATGGGATATGTTGAAAATCATTTTAAAAGCATTAAATTGAGCTATTACTATAAATATTCAGCTTTAATGTTGATATTATAGATACAGATAATGAAAAAGACCATGTTTATGAGCAAATATTAAGAATATTAAAAAACATTCAAAGAAATAATATTTGAAGATTTGTAAAATTGTATGGTCTTATAATTGGCTGTTATATTTTTAACAAAATGAAAGGAGCAATAGTGATTGTATTGTTTTCATTTCTGCATTTAAAAATATATGTGGTATTTTTCTTTTTTTACACATTTATTGTCTTCATTATTTTGGTCAGAGAAGGCCCTCAGCATGTAAAATGAGAGAACATATCCGTAAATCATCCTGGAGATGGAGAAAGGACCCATACATCAAGTTGACAGGGTTTAAGGCATTATTCACTGGGAATACCTGTATTCAGATGCAAAGGGTTCTAGAAGGGACTTTACTTAGAAAAGCTTTGCTGATACAAGATTATAATATTCTTCTGGCTTGCTAAAATGTTGAATGCTAGTACAGTGCAGATTTGAACCTAGTATTTCTGGATGAACATCACATATAAGCATAACAGACTTGAAATATTATAACCTAGTGATATATCAGTATTTTTGAATAGTTAGAAAGGCAGCATATCTTCCTGTTACTTTTTAACAGAGACTGATTTTAAAATTAATTTAAATGAAATTGTGGCAGTTATTATTGCATTTATATGGGAAATACAGAAGGGGATTTAAAAAAATGAAAATAAATCCATTGACAAAGTGTTAGAGTGATGAATGGTAATAATTTGCTCACTTATGGATTTGGTATTGCTCTGTAATTTTCCTAAATTACAAAGCTGATTCTGGCACACTGTAGAAAATTTGGAAAACAAAGATAAGAAAATGAAGGAATTGAAACTACTCTCAATATTACCAGGCAGAAAACAGTAAATACTAGCCTTTTGGTACCTATCCAGTGACTCTTTATAAAAAAACATATTTTACATATAAGATACACATACACTACTTTTCCTAAAAATGGAATCATTCTTCTCGGTAAGTTGTTGCTTTTTCAAGTATTTATTGTACTTTTGTTTGACATAATTTAACAGTGCTTTAAAACCCTATTGAGAAGAGCTTACCAAAAGATTACAAGTTAAGGTTTCAAAGCAAGAAATATATCTCTGAGATTTATTTTATTGAAATTATCTCTGAATCAATTTTAATGCACATAATTAGATAAAGTTTTTGCATTGTCTGTGATTTCTGATAAAATATTATTCAAAGTCTGGTGTATGCTGCTAGAGCAGCTTTAAACAAAATTCTGTCACAGCTATGAGTATTATCATTATTCATGACTTATGTTAATGATTTTAAAGCTATATATTTTTGCATAGTAGTAATACATTGAATTCTGATATTCAAGTTTGCCCAATAGAGGCACAACTTATCCCTATATTTAATATGGAGTCTGAGATTCAGTGGGTTCTCCTCCTTAGCTGAATAACAAATTTGCTATTTAGTTACGAGACATTAATTTTTTCCTGAAGAACATTTTGAACTAAGAGTAATAGTGATCCACTAAGAAGATATCCTAAAGGTTATAATTAATCACACATATTTGAGCTTAGGTTTAAGTTTAGATAAAAATCTAAATAATTGCGCAAAATTATTGTAAGTTGAAGGATGGAGCAATAATTTAGTTGCTTTTTATAATAATCTTAATATTCAGCAAATTGTTTTTAATTCCCGAAGACTCAACCTGTAAACTGAAATGGATGAATGTTTGGATTTGATAAGTCAACACAGAAATGTTTTTAGAATTGGTAATGGTACAAAGTAAGCATTCAATTAGCACTAACTATTTTAAATAATACACAGCTGCCATCTTGGTTGGGTTAATTTGCATATAGTTACTCTGATTTGCTGGTGGGCGTGGCTTATGTTGTAGTGGAGTGACACCAATTTGCAAGTTTCTATTAGATTAGATATGAAAATAAGCTGGGTACTATTAAAACTCCATTTTACAGGCTCAGAGAAATTGATATAGTCAAGCAAACAAACAAAAATAAAACAACACAGCAAGTAAAGATTTGGATCTCACAGCCTGATTCTCAACTCTCTCCTTAGTAATAAATATCAAGTTCCAAATATTCTTTTTCAATAGAACAACTGGTCTTTTTTTAAGTAATACAATTATATAGCTAATTAATTATGGTTCTGTTTAAGGCTCAGTTAAAAGGCTACATGATATTTCACCACTTTAAATTAGGAAATAGTGTTATGTTAGAAGGATTACAATTGCTTCAAAATTATATATATTTTTAATTGAACGGCAAAGCAGTATATTTAGATAATTTATTATGTAGATTAGGAAAGGGATTTGAGTTAAGATCTTAAAGGTATCTGTGAAGAAGCATAAAATGAGGTTAGTGTTTGCTAATTTTTGGTACCACTGAGAACAACAATTCATGTGTAAATTTTGTCCATCATGCAACTCCATATATGTAAAAATAATTTTTCACATTAAAATTCTCCTTGAAAGATCTATTCCTAAGACATCAGGTTATTATAACCATATAATCAAAAGCAACTCAAAGCCATAATGCACATGTAGGCAGAGATTAGCATCTGGTCCATAAATCAGCCTTCTCAGTGAAAGAAAAATACATCCTACGAAAGCCAGGACCAGAAGTGTACTTTTTTTTCTTATATAACAATGTAAACAAATACAAGTGTACCTCAGGTTATCTAGAAAACAAAGAAAATCTCTAAAAAAGGAAATGAAATTTTAAAAGTGGGCCATAATGCCATCACTCAGGAACAACAACCTTTAAAGTCCCTCTGCAGAGCTTATATATTATATACACATAGTAAGTTTACATGGTAGGCCATTCTGTATGTGGAATTTTGTGTGTACTCTACATCCAGAGTATTACGTGCACTCTACTCAGATACTCATGTCTTGTTTTACAATCACCACTTTGCCTGTTGGGGAAAGGGGTGTTTTCTTAATTTGTATTTTGAAAAATGTGGCTGTTTTCCAGCTGTACTGATCACAGAGATTGTGCAGCCATGCCTCGTTGCTTGCTAAGTGTTAAGTAGAAGAGTTAGTACAAAAAGTGGCATAATGAAATATGTTTTGTTCTGCAGCCTGTGTGTAGCAGGAACAGACTTTCATGCATTCATTAGAAGTTGTAAAAACAATACAAAGCAAAAATCTGATGAACAGAATAAACTGGTGAATATAAAAAAATCAGGGACATAGAAAGGGGGTGGACTAAGAATTATCGGGGGGTAGGGTGGGGAAGGCAG
Organism: Murina feae; assembly: GCA_004026665.1. NCBI lineage: Eukaryota > Metazoa > Chordata > Mammalia > Chiroptera > Vespertilionidae > Murina > Murina feae. The sequence continues at coordinate 51,629 of PVJC01005098.1, read as the reverse complement.
TGTGGGGGGTGCAGGAAGAGATTGGACAAAATTCTTATACCTATGGATGAGGACAGTGGGGAGGAGGGGTAAAGGCATGGGTAGGGTGGGAATCAGGTGGAGAGGAGCTATGGGGGAAAAAAAGAAGAATGACTGTAATAATTTGAACATTAAAGATTTATTTAAAAATGTAAAAGACACATCCTGTAAAATACAAACAAACAAACAAAAAACAAGATAAAGCAAGGCAGAAACCAGAGAGAAAAGTGTGCTTGAGAAAAGAGAGAGGGGTAGATACCCCCCCTTCCAAAACAACAACACTCCCCTTCTAAAATAAATGGAGGTCTTTATAACAAGAGCAAGTTTCAAGAAGATACTGAGTTATAAAGATATTTTTATGGCAGTCATTAATTATATTTGTAAATAGTTCCACTTTACCTCTTCCAGGCACAGCGTAGGATTGATTGTACTTCCTAGGCCTTTCATGTTTGGGTGGCACCATGTGGTGAGTTTGGGCAAATGTGATGAGAAAGTGTTTCTGTGTCTTTTCCAGGAAATGCCACTCACTTGTGGTGTGGGCCTTGAACACTCTTTTTCCTCTGAAAAAGGAAACTTTTGTGACTGGTAATGTTCAAGCCTAAACTGAACAGAGATCTCCTGCCCACCTCTGATAGCCTTGTAACATGAAATCAAAGAAACTTGGGTTGTTTTCCGCCACTGAAATTTGGGGTTGATTTTACCATGGTGTAATTTAGCCCATTCTTACTCATAATTATTTAGTGTTTATGGATTTTTGTACAACGTTTTGGAATATATATTGATTAACTGTATCCTTTCATATTTGATCATTGAAAAGACATAGAAAAGGTGTTTCAAAGGCTAAAGAAGAGGCACAGTTAGAGTGAAGCCAAGCATACTGGTAGAGTGTATTAAAACTATAGTTAACACACACCTCAGATTTCTGGGACAGCTCCTGATTGTAGCTGTTGTCCTTGTATAATTATTAATAATAACTTCTTTCCCCTTCAAGGTTCTGGTTTAGATGATGAATTTTGATGGTAGTTCTACAAGGCCATGTGTTGACTTTTTTATCCTTACATTTCCTATTGAAAAGGTTGTTTGATTTGTTTATTAACCTGATTAATATGTTTTAGTTCACTTCCATATTAGTATTTCCTTCTCACATTTTATTATGCTATATTTCTCAGTTGATAGCTTCTGGTGTTTCCATTAATGCACTATTTATTCTCCTCTGGATTATAATACACTGTTACTTCTTTAGCTCCCTTACTTTCAACCATCTGTAATAAACAGTGAAATTTATTATTTCATGAAATTTTTATTAGTTTAGCCAGTAATCACTGTGGCAACAAAGCAAATACCAATATAGAATTGTCTTCAATCCCTAAAAGTAAATGACACCCAATATTGGTCATTTAAGCTTTTCAAAGATATCCTATCTAATAAAAGAGTAATATGCAAATTAGGCATCATTCCATCACAAAGATGGCCGCCCCCATGGCCACAAGATGGTGGCACCCAGTTGGCTCAGCCCTGCCACTGAAGTGGTCAGGCCTGTTAGCCAGGCAGGTGGCAGGGGAGGCGGGGGGCCTGAGGGTTGGAATAGATGATCAGAGGGGACTGGGAGTCCCCTGCCCAGGCCAGAGGCCTTCACCAGAAGCCTCAGAAATGGGCAAGGTGGAGCTGGTGATCGGAGGGGGCAGGGGAAGAGCCAGTGATCGAAGGGGTATGAGGGTGCCCTACCCAGCATAAGGCCTGGGCCAAAGACCTCAGGTCTGGGCAGGGGCGAGGCCAGAGATTGCAGAGACTAGGGCTCCAAAGAGCCAGTGATCAGAGGGGCAGGGGCGGAGCCTGTGATCCCAAGGGTCTGGGCACCAGTGGAGCTGGCAAAGCAGGGGTCTGGGGGTCTCCTGCCCAAGTCTGTAGCCTTTGCCAAAGGCTGAAATGGGGCAGGAGCAAAGCCAGCAATGTCAGGGCCTAGACAGGGGCAGAGCTGGTGATTGGAGGGGCAGGGGCAGAGCCTGCGATTGCAGAGGTCTGGGCACGAGTGGAGCCGGCAATGCAGGGGTCTGGGGGTCCTCTGCCAGGTCTGTAGCCTTGGCCATAGGCTGCAGTGGGGCAAGGGCAGAGCTGGCGATGGCAGGGGGCAGGATCAGAGCCAGTGATCAGCATCAGCATTGACATAATCTGGGACTTGTTGGAAAAGCTGTTTCCGGTCCTTCACCAGATCTGAATGGAATCTGCATTTGAACAAAACCCCTATAGTGATTCCTGTGCACCTTGTTTTGAGGGGATAACAAGGCACCCCAAAGCATGAGATTGGTGGCTGTGGCCAAAAAAACAATTTTAAGATGAGTGAGAGTGTCAGTCTCCAGGAAATGTAGTTAATTGATAAGAACAGTAGTTTTGCCCAGACTGGTTTGGCTCAGTGGACAGAGCATTGGCCTGCAGACTGAAAGGTCCCAGGTTTGATTCCAGTCAAGGGCATGTACCTTGGGTTGCAGGCACATCCCCAGTAGAAGGTGTGCAGGAGGCAGTTGATCGATGTTTCTCTCTCATTGATGTTTCTAACTCTCTATCCCTCTCCCTTCCTCTCTGTAAAAAATCGATAAAATATATTTGGAAAAAAGAACAGGAGTTTTGTTTTTTTTTTTTTGGTAAACATAAAGGAAGAAAATTCAATATTTGAAAATACAGTTACAAATTAAGATCAACAGAAAATATTGATTCACTTGCTTTTTCAAAGAAACAGTATACCTGGCATTCAGGTTCATAAATGGTTAATGTCCCCATCCTTTTATTTTGAATGCTAGGTTATTTGTTTTTTTTCATGTTTAGCTTACAGTCAATGGGCTTTCATAATGATTGGAGAGAAACCTAACAAAACCAATTTCATGACTCATTTTTCCTGGTAGTACTGGACAATGCTTTAGAGAAGAATGTGTTTGGCTTTTGATTTTTACTGTGGTTGAGCCTTTGTTTGTGTGTTAACTGCTTTCTCTTTCTTCCTCCTTGTCCTTTTCACTGTGTAAATGACCTACTTTGAAGTTTCAAATAAAAACAAGTTAAATGGGCTTTTATTTGGCTCTTGATTTCGTCTTTTTGTAGCAAATTTGGAAAAGGTCCTGACTTGAGTGTAACATGCTGAGTGTAGAGAAGGAGCGAAAGAGCTTTTCCTGTCTGCTACACTCACGAGAACTTTTCCAGCTCGAAGGGAAGCTACGGACCTGCCAATATTTGCACTCTGTGAATAGAAGAATTTGATTAAAAAGAAAATAAAAAGTAAGAAATAAAAAATGTTTACCTACTTTTTGAGACATAGGTTAACAAATCGTGAAGGGAGCACTTTGTGAGTGTGTGTGTGTATGTTGCTGGCTACCTGCTGTAGGGAAAGAAACATAATTTTTCCTCTGCACCCCTCTCCCCGATTTTTAGCTGAGACCCCAGTAATAAAGACATAACAAGAAAAAAACACCAGTTTATTAACATGTATATTTCATATACACACCAGGAAAAAATTAGTAACTCAAAAAGGTGACTTAGGATCCAGAAATTAATACCATCTTAATAGGGGAAGAAGCAGGAGGATGTAGGCCTCTTAGGAGAGAGAAAGAGGTTTGTAGGGAAGATGAATGAGCCCTTAGAAGAATAACAAAAGATGCCTTAAAGATGACTGAAGTGGATTCAAAGTCTGTCCCTGATGACCTGATGATTCATTTGATTTGACCTGATGACTCATTTTTAGTCCATGTGCATGAGGAGCCTTGGTAGTTCTGTCAGAACAAGGAGCTGACCATGATGGAGTTTTAATGGAGAAACATAAATCCAAAATAAATGTAGTTTGTGATAAAGTTTGTTAGGATGTGATGTCTACTTTTGGTCTCCTTACCTATGGTTGTGGGGGTGAGCTGGTGATTTATAGCAGTTGAGTTCTTTTGGATGATCTATCTTTAAACAGATTAGGGGAGTTCTGCTGTTTTGCAAGTGCCTATAGCTCAAAACAATCAATGTAAAAAAGTGGCATATTTTGGAGGTGGCATGACCTGAATTCCTACTGTCATGTATATTGGGGCTCCATAAGACTATTCTATTGTCAATGCATTGTTAACAGCACTGTAACATGGTCATTCTCAATACAATTTGATGGCAGAGGTTGCTTTTTTAAATAAACAAAGTATGCTGCTGTTGAAATAGAAACTTTGATATAATTATGATTTATTTGAATTTTAAGCCTTTGTACTCTTTCCCACAAGAATTAATAACTATAATTCCTTCAAAATAAAACACCCTAACCCTCTATAGAGTTATGCTTAAACTGAACAAGTTTGATGAAACTTCTGTTAGTTCTCGTGAACATGGATGGGATATAATATCTTTCCCCTTATAGAGTGTGAATATTCCTATGTATACTGTTATTTCAGTGTGATCTAGTAGGGTAATATGTTGAAGTCTGTGAGTAAATGAAGAGCGGTTAATTAGGGGCAGATATAAAGCTCAAGATATGGGCTGACAACAACTCCTGATGGGGGAACATTTTTAGCAGTTCGTATCAGCACAATATATAGAGAGATGAAAATAAACTAAAATACTCTAAGAACTGTTCTAGAGGAACTTAAGTTCAAATCATAAGATTCAATGTGAGTATACTTTAAACTATATAATAGGTACAGAAGGAACACTGGGGTTGTGTGAATCCAACAGTGCAGGGAGTGCTGGTAAAGGATTCTGGGAATAAATTACCTGACGGCAGAGCTGTAGGGACAGGCCTGAGCTACTATTGAGAATTCAGAGTTTCCTTGATCTGGGCACGTTCAAGAAATCATTAATGACAGTGAGGAATATAGACTATGCTGGACATAGTGGCATATTTTGAGCTATGATGCTGGGAGGTTGTTACCTAGAACAGCAAACAAGTGTGGGTGGGACTAGCTAGTGAGGGATTTGATAACTCCAGTCCTAGCCCCTGCCTTCCTCATATTCTCCCTATGGATTCCATAAACTGACCCAATCAAGGTCAGGGGTCACAATTCCTCCTTATATACCGTAAAGTCACAGCCCAAATTTTTCTTCACAGAGATGTCTGCTGTGCTCCCACATGGCTCCCAAGTACCAGAAAACCAGCTGAGCCTCCTGTCTAGTCTAAGTACCTCACCCCAGCTTATCCTCTGAGAAGCGTAGGTCCTGCTGTCTAGGAGCTGCCTGGAATGCACAGCTAGCCTGTGCTATCCGTCAGCGGAACATAAACCGTTTTGCCAAACACCAATATTAGACACTCTATGCCCGTGGTAGGTCAAGACAAAAATGAGATCCCTCCATTATCCTGTATGAATACAGACAAAAACATGAACATTATTAAAGCCATAGAAATTGCTGACTCGTGCTGGTCAGTATGAGTGATACTGCTTTAGCCTTGCTCTAGCCTTCCCTTCTAAGAGACTTAATAATTCCCAATCATAAAATTAACCCAATGTTCTGACCTCATATGATCCAGAGAAAAGCCCTGGTTCTTGAAACCTACTCCACAATTACCTAAGGCAGGCCACAGACTATTATAAGTTTCTCTTACTGAGTGGTGCACAGTTCCACAGGGGTGCTGTCTCTCCTACCGCCATCAGCGATCCCCAAACTTGTTCAACCTCAGGAGTGTTCCTGGGGGTCCTCCCACCTTCGTGCATGTTTGTTTCTCGTGGCCTCTGACTAATTAAGTCACTCCTGGAATCCCCACTGGTTTATTCTACTCTTGCTAGCCACACTCCTCCCTGACCAGGTGATTGGAACCCTGCCCTCTCCCGCCCTTTTAAAAAAATCCTCACTTGAGGATGTTTTCTCACTGATTTTTAGAGAAAGTGGGAGAAGGAGAGACAGAAAAGCAAGATGTAAGGAAGACACATCGATTGGTTGCCTCTCGCATGCCCCTCACCAGGACTGGGAGCCTGCAATTGAGATATCTGCCCTTGACCCGGATCAAACCCGGGACATTTCAGTCCGCAGGCTCTATCCACTGAGCGAAACTGGCCAGGGCACAGCCTACCATTTTAAACAAATATATTGTTGGCATCTGTCCATGGTAGGATTGGCTGCATTTGACCTATGCTGCAATGCCTCATTTACCTGTGCCACCATGGGACACTTGGAGGCTGAACACTTTCAGACAACTCTGGAGCTCAATGTGCACACACCTCATTGCATACTCTTGTGTGACACCTGCAGCTGGATTAGTTCTTAAAGGCTCCGCCAGCCCTATGGTGGTGAGCAGATGCCAAGCCCTATACCATTGTCTGCCTGATATATGACTGTTGTGAGCTTTCTAGGAATATTAAGTTATATGCTGGATGGGACCCTTGAGTTGGGAAGGATAATGCAAACATAGTCAGTGAGCTCCCTTCTAAATAAAAATTTCTGTGATGGTAACACTCATAGAAGTTGAGAAGGAACGGTATCGTCTAGCTTCTTTGTGACCTGTTATAGATTGCTTTGGCTGAAAGGGAAGCCAAGGTGACTTTTGGATCATATATATAAATTATTTATTCCTTTCCATACTTTCAACTTCTTTTAAAATATATTGAATCTATATATTTTAAGGGTATTTTGACTACCTGAAAAATTTTGAAATAAAAATGCCAAAATCTTGAGTTCCCTTGAGAACTAGTTCTTTCCATACATGTCATCTCTCCTTTTTAAGGAGCTGCCACTGCTTTCCATGGAGCTATTTACTTGTCAGTGAGCAGTCACTGAAGCCTGGGCTGTCGAATGGGCAGACCAGCATTCACATTGCCTTCACTAGCTTTGCTCCAGTATGCCATGGAAGTGTTGGGCTTCTTTAATTCATGCCACAAAATTGAATGAACTAATGGAATCAGATCAAATTTCCCCAACTCCAAATGACGAGCAAAAAGTCTACATCTAATTTTTATGATAAGGGGCCTGACTCCGAGGTTGCTCTTGAAAATTTTTTTTTTTTTTTTTAGTTTTCTTAAGAGCAGTTTTGAATATTTTGGAAAGTTAACATTTCTGAGTAATTAAAACAACCACTGCAGGTTAAGGTGGTGACATTTTGTTAGTGGAAGGCTGATCTAGTCTCTAAATAACCCCATTGGCTCCTCCCCACAGACACTCTGCCAGCCGGGCTCTCTCTTCCCTGTGCTGCCAAAGCCCCTCTCCACCTGCTGGGCAGTGTTTTGACAAGAAACAAGGATTTAGCCCTCAGCAGCCTCTGATCCCTCCAATAAATAAAGCTGCTGATTGTCACCCCTCCTCTTCCCTCCCTCGACTCCCCTCCAATTCTTTCTGTGTGACAAGTCTTACTGGTAAACCTTTAACTTTATTTGTCGTATTGATTTTGATGTGCATCGTGCTGGCTACTTGGAGTGTTGCTAGCAATTAAAAAAAAAGATAGTGTACAAGTCAGAGCTCTTGACAAACTCAAGTTTTTATTTATTTTTTCTTACCTTGACTAGACTTGAGACTTGCCTTCTTGTTAATTAAAGAGCTGCACGCAGTCACAAGCAGTCACAAATGAGTAGTGGCCAACTGCTGTGGAGATGAATTTGGGGCTGTCTTCAGGTCAACCTGAGCTTCTTTGTTTTCTAGAATGACTTTGTGGGGGGAAAAAGTCAGGCTTTGACTTACAGGAATCAGCCCATCAGCTGCCTGGGAGAAGGCAGGGGAGGGGGAGGTTGCCTCAGACTGAGTGTGGATGGGACCTGCATGCGGAGACTTAGAGTCAGCACAGAGGAGAGATTTCAAAGGTTGTATTTTCCTTCTGATTCGAGCCTCTCACCCACACTGTGGTAAGTGGGTCAGCTCTAGTTCACTTCCGTTTAGGAGAAGAGAGAAAACCCATGCAGACTTAACCCTGCGTTTCCCACAGATGAATTTTAATTCCCTGATTTTAACTTTAGCATGTGTATATTTTAATATCAAACTTTTTTCTTCCTTCCTTTGTTTTTATTTTGCTTTTGCCTTTTGATGTAATCATTTACATTTGCAGTTAAATGTGATCAGTCTCTTTAATCTTAGCTCTAGCTTTAGCCCTAGCCTGTTTGGCTTAGTGGATAGAGCATTAGCCTGCAGACTGAAGGGTCACAGGTTAGATTCAGGTCAAGGGCACATGCCTGGGTTTTGGGCTTGATCTCCAGTAGGGAGCATGCAGGAGGCAGCCGATCAGTGATTCTCATCATTGTTTCTTTCTCTCCCTCTTCCTCTCCCTTCCTCTCTGAAATCAATAAAAATATATTTAAAAATACCTTAGCTTTAAATCAAACTGAAAAAAATGTAAATAAATAATTTTTTAAGGAAAGGAAATGATAGCAAAGTTCTAAAAGACAAAGGAGGAAAGAAGGTGATTTTTTTTCTTGGATATACATGCTTTTGCAAATTCTTATGTGCAACCTAAGATTGAAGCTTGTACTGGAAAATAGTCACTCTTCTTATTCAAGTACACAGAAACATTTGCATGCCTCTGTAATGTATATATACAACTTAAAATTACAGACATTTTTATTTGTTTTCACAAAACATAGTGTATTTTCATTGCTGTTTGGATGAATTGTTCAACCCTGACAATGACTTTTAAAAAAGTAATAGCAGTCATTTATTATTGCTTCCTGTATGCCAAGCACTATTGGTGTTTTATATGCATCATCTCCCTATGTACAATAAACTCATGAGTTAGGGATTTTTGTTACTCCCTTAAAATATATTTATATTAAAGAGGTACATACCACTGTTAAAATAAATCAAGTGATTCTGAAGGGCTCATAATGTAAACAATTTATCTCTTGCCCCAAAGCATGTTCACCTAAGTTTTTACCCCAGATGAAAGCACATTTATTTTTGCTTTTACCTCTTTAGGGAGTTACCTCTGGATTCCTAACAATATACCAATATGGCAATTATTTTATTTAGATGTTGCTTATTGATATCTTGCTATGATGGACAGTGAATAAATTGATCCTGCATCTTCCTTTATGCCATCCTACATCAATCTCCCTTTTGTCTCCTTAGTTGAATATATATATATATATATATATATATATATATATATATATATATATTAGAGGACCAGTGCCCAAAAATTTGTGCACTCTGCGGGGAGGGTCCCTCAGCTCGGCCTGTGCCCTCTGGCAGCCTGGGAGCCCTCGGGGGATGTCCACTTGGCAGTGGGGAGCAGGCCTAAGCTCCAGTCGGACATCCTTAGTGCTGCTGAGGAGGCAGGAGATGCTCCCACCACCCCCACTATGCTGGCAGCTGTTAGCCTGGGAGCAGAACTCCCCCTGTGGGAGTGCACTGACCACCAGGGACAGCTCCTGCATTGAGCATCTGCCCCCTGGTGGTCAGTGCGTGTCATAGTGATCCTGGTGGTTAGTGTGTGTCATAGTGACCCAGTGGTTCTGCTATTAGAGTCAATTTGCATATCACTCTTTTATTATATAGGATAGTTATTTTTGTTTTCTTTCCTCTTACCTTTGTAACCACAAAAATATAACTAAACTTGTATTTATTGTTGAATTTACCATAGACAAAACTTTTTAACTCTCCATCTTATTAAATACAATTGTTAGCTCTCCCACCTTTTCCTGCACTGTTATTCTCTCCTCCACTTTCAAATCTCTATCAGCCATACTTTGATTTTGATTGGTCTAAAGCATATGGAATTGCTGATATGTGATTGCTTTTAACCTACAAAATTAGCTGTGTCATATGGTTGTGGCCAAGGTGGATACAATTACACTGCATTTCTTAACCATTCTTGTTTTCCATATCTATTGGATGGTTTTAAATGGAAAAACAGTTATTATTATTTATATTCTTATAGTTAACAGAGAGAAGAAGTTCTCATCTCCCTTGGATGTTCATGGGAGCAGAGTTCTTGCAATACCCCAAGAAAAAAGAGATTTTTGTGAGACACCAGGAGAACAAGTGATTTTCATTTCTGTGAAATTTTATCTCTGAGTTTCCAGAGTTCCATTTCCCTTTGCTCATTGAGAGAAAAAGTATAGCTGGGGCTTCAGTAAAGTTACAATTAGAGCCAGTGTCCAGAGTTTCCTTTCCATGTTGGAGTTGTATCCACTCCAGCATCAGCTTAGCTTAGCTTGTATTTCCTGCTGTAGTTCAGCAGTCCATTGAATGTAGGGTACACAAGGCCACATGGCTGTGGAGGAAACATGGGTGACTACAAAGAAGCCAAGAGCAAGCCGAGAGCATGACAGAGAAAGAACTAGGAGATTACGTATTCCCCAGTTTTTGCAGACTTGCAGTGGCTGTGCCCAGTCTGGCTGATGATCTTTGTTCCAAGGTATGAGTGACAGACAGGTACCTTCCCTATGTTACCCCAGCTTTACCTGGCATGTACCTATCTTCCCTTTGTTGAATCCCTTCCCTCCAGGGTTTTGCAGGTGGTTCCCTAGGGAGTGCAAAGTTGCAGCTTTCTGGTGAAGCTGCCCAAATGACATGCTTAAAGTGTCTGCCTTTCTCCTTTGCTCCTCTCCTATATCTATCTATCTATCTATCTATCTATCTATCTATCTATCTATCTATCTATTATCTATCTATCATCTATATATATATATATATATATATTATAGAGAAATATGCTAATTAACCAGGACGCTATAATGGGTTAATTGGACAGGAGGAGGTTGCACTCACAGCAGGGTGGCAGGGGCCTCCGCACGCCTGTGCTGGGGGAGGGCCTGATCAGCAGTGGCGGGCCATGGCTGCTTCAAGGGCCAGAGAGGAAGGCAGGGCCATATCAGCAGCAGCCACAGTTGCTGTGGGGCCCAGGGAGCGAGACAGAGTGGGACTGGAGGGTGGGAGGCGCCACTGGATTTCGAATATTGCACTGGTCTCCTTGTGATTAATAACTAGCTAATTACAGTGGTATCATTATGACTATATAGATGTGTTTAGAAACAGGAACACAGTGAACCCTTTATGAACCCTTTATGTTCTTCTTTAGAATGTAGTTTCTTTTCGAGCAGTCCACTATTTCTCTTATCCAGAGACACAGGTGCTCCACCTCTTAAAAATACCATATTTATTTATGCTGCTTTAGCACTGGCAAGGATAATCATTAGCATTTTGGAGATAGCTGTGTTAGTGAGATAAATGAGTAAGGTGGGCAGGGATCAATATCAGTGTCACTTTTATTTGTTTATTCTGCAAATATTTATTGAGAACCTAGCCTGTATCAGATACTGTGTGGTAGGACAAAAAATATATCAGACACAGACCCCTAACTCCAAGGCGCTATTAGTATTTTGCGGTACTCTACAAAATAAAGACTGGACTGACTGGCTGTGTGAGTGTGTGCATGTGTGTGCAAACCTAGACTAGGATTCTGCTCATATTCACTGAAATTTTAGAGCATGTTTAGATTTTTCCATAAGTTGTGACTTTTTTCCTTTTCTTTTTTTACTGAATGCTGATAAAGCATATGTAACTTATTTACTCTAATATTAGTTTTCTTATCTCTAACTTATTTATATGATTTTCATTGATATTAATTGGTCTGGAAAGATTCTGTTTACATAATTTTTAAGTGAAATTTTAAATTTAGATAACCAGTTTTGAATTGGTCTTTCATGGTTGAAAGTATTTTTAAAAGCTGTTATTAAAGTGATAGTTTGAGGCTTAAAACAATTTTTTTTCACTGTTCCTATATTATACTAGAGGCCCTGTGCATGAATTTGTACACCAGTGGAGTTCCTCAGCCTGGCCTGAGGGATCAGGCTGAAACTGGTCCTCCAACATCCCTGAGGGGTCCTGGATTGCAAGAGGGTGGAGGCCAGGTGGAGGGGCCCCACCAGTGCACAATTGGAGCCGGGGAGGGATGCAGGAGTTGACCAGCCAAGGAGGGACCATGGGAGAGCTCCAGGGTGTGTCCAGCCCAACTTGCTCAGTCCCAATTGGCCGGACCCCAGCAGCAAGCAAACTTACTGATTGGAGCATCTTCCCCTGGTGGTCAATGCATGTTCTAGTGACTGGTTGACTGGTTGACTTTCTGCCCCCTGGTGGTCAGTGCACATCATAGTGAACAGTTGAGCAGCCTTAGCATATTATGCTTTGATTGTTTGAACAGCTGACTGGCCAACTGGACACTTAGCATATTAAGCTTTCATGTAGGATGAGTTGAAAGCAACCATTTGTTGTTGCTGAACTTGGTATTTCTTACAAAACAGTGGCTTTAGTGAAAAAATATATAGGAATGGACACATAGGTGTTGATTTCTTTTGTGATTTGAAAGACACGTATGCTCTCCCTTTACACTATTTTTACTCACTGGAATCTAAAACAACATGCTGGTCCATCTTGTCCACTGCCGTGAGAGTAAAACCAGTATCTGAACAACTGGAGAACAAACTTACCTGTGGTTTATTATTTCCTCATGTAGGCATTTCCTCCTCACAGATATCTTCATAAAACAACAAGGATATGCTCCTTTCGCTTATTAATTTGTAACCCATATGTCAGTCATAGCTCAGAGTCCACTTACATTTTAGAGATATCTCATATAGAGGAGAATCTAACACATAGGGCTTAATATATATGTCTTGAATCCGTGAATGAACTCCTATTGAACATCTGCCCCTGGTGGTCAGTGCACATCATAGCAACTGATCAACCAGTTTTTCATTCCTAATGATCACTTAGGCTTTTATATGTATACTAGGGGCCTGGTGCACAAAAGTTTGTGTACTTGTGGGGGTCCCTCAGCCCGGCCAGTGCCCTCTCACAGTCTGGGACCCCTCGGGGGATGTCTACCTGCTGGCATGCCTGGCCAGCCTGGGTGAGGGGCTGGTGGCTGTTTGCAGGCTGGCCAAGCCCCTCCAGTGGAGACCCTCACCCCATGGGGGTGTGGCCAGCCTGGGTGAGGGGATGAGGGCTGTTTTCAGGTTGCCCACAGCTCCCATTGACCCAATGTCCCAGCAAGGCTGGCTGGAATCAGATTTCTGGGGTTTATTTATCTTCTATAATTGAAACTTTGTTACCTTGAGTGGAGGCCTAGGCAGGCAATGGAAGCCTCCTGTTTGCTTCAGCTTCGTGGCTTCTATAATTGAAACATTGTTACTTGAGTAGAGGCCCACCAGCCTAGTCAGGCAGTTGCAACGGAAGCCTCCTGTTTACTCTAGCTCCGTGGTTGCCAGCCTCCATCTTGCCTGGGTTAATTTGCATACATCCACTTTGATTGGCTGGTGGGCGTGGCTTGGCTGGTGGGTGTGGCTTAGGTGTCTTGGAGTAATGGTCAATTTGCATATTACTCTTTTATTAGATTAGACTAGAGGCCCAATGCATGAAATTGGTGTGGAGGCGGTGTCCCTCAGGCCAGCCTGCACCCTCCCCAATCTGGGACCCCTGGGGGACATCCTTCTCACAATCCAGAACAGCTGGCTCCCAACCGCTCATCTGCCTACCTGCCTGATCACCCCCTAACCAGTCCTTTGCCAGCCTGATCAATGCCTAACTGCTCCCCTGCCAGCCTAGTTACCCCCAACTGCCCTCCCCTGCAGGTCTGGTTCCCCCCAACTGCCATCCCTTGCAGTCCACAACTGCCCTCCCCTGCTGGCCATCTTATGGCAGCCATCTTCTGTCCACATTGGGTTGGCCATCTTTGACCACATGGGAGCAGCCATCTTTTGTGTTGGAGTGATGGTCAATTGCATGTTACCTCTTTGTTAGATAGGGCTAGGGGCCCAGTGCACAAAATTTGTGCACTTGGGGGGCGTCCCTCAGCCCGGCCTGTGCCCTCTCGCAGTATGGGACCCCTTGGGGGATGTCTATCTGCTGGTGTGCCTGGCCAGCCTGGGTGAGGGGTTGATGGCTGTTTGCAGGCTGGCCAAACTTCCCAGTGGGTACCCACGCCCCATGGGGGTGTGGCCAGCCTGGGTGAGGGGCTAAGGGCTGCTTGCACGCTGCCTACATCCCCTTCAGGGTTCAGGTCCCTACTGGGGTGCCTCACCAGCCTGGGTGAGGGGCTGAGGGCCGTTTTTCAGGCTGCCCACAGCCCCTTCAGGGTTTGGGTCCTACTGGGGTGCCTGGCAAGCCTGGGTGAGGGGCTGAGGGTTATTTGCAGGCTGACTACAGCTCCCATTGACCCAGTGTTCCAGCGAGGCTGACTAGAAGCAGGTTTCTGGGGTTTATTTATCTTCCATAATTGAAACTTTGTTGCCTCGAGTGGAGGCTACAGCCGGCCTAGGTAGGCAGTTTCTTCCATCTCCTGTTTGCTCTAGCTCTATGGCTGCTTGCTGCCATCTTGGCTGGATTAATTTGCATATAATTTTTATGATTGGCTAGTGGGCGTGGCTTGACTGGTGGGCATGGCTTAGATGAAGTAATGAAGTGAGGGTTAATTTGCATATTACTCTTTTATTAGGTTAGACTAGAGGCCTGGTGCATGAAATTCATGCAAAGAGGGGTGCGGTCCTCTCAGCCCGGCCTGCACCCTCTCCAATCCAGGACCCTTTGGGGGATGTCTGACTGCTGGTTTAAATGAAACGCCACTCAGTGATAGAGACAATCAAAGCCTGCCTTGAATTTTCTGTCAATTCCTGGGCGGGGCAGGGAAGGGCGCTAAAATGCCTATGTTTCCTTTTGGCTCAAGACTTCTTGCACCACTTGGGAAAATGTTCTAGTTGTCTCACAAAACTATCCATGCTTTCCCAGTTTTGTAGTGAGAGAGTCCAGAAGTGAAATGAGGTGTTTTTTTGTTTTGTTTTTTTGTTTTTTTTACTTTTCATAGCCTTGTGCAGACTCAAAAGAAAAGTCCACAGAAGAAAAGCCACTTGTGATTGCAGCAGATTTTACACAAAATTTGGGGACATTTTCTCAGTTTCTATGTGTAGTGATTTGGCCATCCATTTGCATAGTCTCTTATGTGTAGGCACACTCCCAGGAGCCCAGTTTTACAAACAAAATTGTTCAAGGGATCAAAGTCAGCACTTCTCTAATTACTCCTGTTTATCCTGATTCTTGACTTTTTAGGACTACATTTTTCTGGAACTCTTATTGTAATGCAAAAAAAATTGGCAGCACTGCCTTGAGAGAGTGGGTTGGGGGACTGACCAGCAAAAGTTACTCAAGAGTTTGTGATGATGACAGATAGAAGTGGATCTGTATTTTGTCTCTGATATTTACCAATCTTTGACATATGCTGGACTTCTCTAAGCCTCAGCCTCCTCCTATGAAACGTGGGTAATTATATAACATTTTAACCTACCTCCCTGAGTTGTGAGTACACTGCTGTCAGGTTTGTAGTACAGTGCTCAGCAACGAGTAAGCAGGCAGTAGCACTCTTTTGTTCACACTGTACTATTAATAGTACTACTGTTGATGCCTTTACCCTCAGAAGACTTTGTGTTCATTCTATCAATCATCTCTAGAAATTTTTGCTACTATAAAATTTACTACATTTAAAAATAATTCACTAGCAGGGGATCTAGCTGACCTAAAAAAGTTAAGAGTGGAGAAAAAGTGGTACATTAGACTTACTGTTATGACTGGACCTTTGACTTTCTGATAGAAATTCTGGTACTTTGAAGTGAAATGCTTTGAAACTTAGCCACCACTGTTTCAACTGCAGCACTGTTTTGTTTTTCCCTTTCTTTTATTTTACAGTTGCTTCGGAGCATTTATTACATGTAACCCATGACATCTCTGATGGTAAAATCAGTTTTGTCATTTTACTATGGTTTTTATAAACAACTCAGCTTTTTTAAGCTTAATATTTTCCAGCAGATCTTATTAAAAATAGGATTTCTTTTCTTTCTTTCTTTCTTTCCTTTCTTTCTTTCTTTCTTTCTTTCTTTCTTTCTTTCTTTCTTTCTTTCTTTCTTTCTTTCTTTCTTTCTCTCTTTCTCTCTTTCTCTCTTTCTTCTTTCTTTCTTTCTTTAACACTGGCATTCTGTCACACATTTTTCACCATGAGGATTTTTTCCTGCTTTACAGAAAGAAATATGGAGAGGGGAAAATGTAATACAAGGTCTTTTTTACTTGAGTGATTCTTAGACAACTTTGAACTCAGTGTGTAGGGTGTTTTGACCCATATAAAAACTTTGCAAGGAAAAAACCATTTTTCTGAGAGGAAGGCCAGGGGTAATGGTGAATGTGTGCTTCCACTCAGCACACCATTTTCCTTTGGAGACGTATATCACTGTAGGTTCTGAAACTAGTGTTCCATGGACTT
Organism: Murina feae; assembly: GCA_004026665.1. Taxonomy (NCBI): domain Eukaryota; kingdom Metazoa; phylum Chordata; class Mammalia; order Chiroptera; family Vespertilionidae; genus Murina; species Murina feae. The sequence continues at coordinate 35,446 of PVJC01005098.1, read as the reverse complement.
TGGAATGTGTGAGAACAAATGAAAAATTAAAAAGCTTCCAAAAACCCTACGTAGATAATTTATTATGGCTACACCATCATAAGAATAAATTAGCCTGGCTGGTATTGCTCAGTGGTTGAGCGTCGACCTATGAATTAGGAGGTCATGGTTCGATTCCCAGTCAGGGCATATGCCCGGGCTGGGCTGCTGATTTGCAAGAGGCAGAAAATCAATAGTTCTTTCTCATCATTGATGTTTCTCTCTCTCTCTCCCTTTTCCTCTCTGAAATCAATTAAAAATACTTTTTATTTTATTTTTTTATTTTAAGAAAAACAATTTTGAATATAATAATATTACATGTAATAAACCTTAATATTTCAAGAAAAATTTTCTTAAATATAATAATGTTACATGCAATAAACATCTCAAGAAAACCGATTTTAAATATGGTGTTACATTCAATAAACACCAATTATTCAAGAAAAATGATCTTACGTATAATAATATTACATGCAAAAAACATTAATATTTAAAGAATAAAAGGATTTTAATTATTATAATATTACCCAAACTGTACTAACATAGTATGATATCACAAAAGTTGTAGGAAATATTAAAATTATGCAAATAACAGGATTACTTCTATTATATTCTAGAATATTTTTCCCCCTCTGGCTCTATTTTTGTTCATCAGTTTAGGTTGTTCATTATGTGCCACAAGTGATCGAGATCACATGATATTTATCTTTCTCCGATGGCTTGTTTCACTTAGCATGATTCTCTCCAAGTCCATCTATGCTGTTACAGATGGTAAGAGTTCCTTCTTTTTTACTGCCGTGTAGTATTCCATTGTATAGATGTACCACAGTTTTCTAATCCACTCATCTGCTGATGGGCACTTAGGCTATTTCCAAATCTTAGCTAGTGTAAATTGTGCTGCTGTGAACACAGGGATGCATATATTCTTTCTGATTGGTGTTTCTGATTTCTTCAGATATAGTCCTAGAAAAAATATATATATTTATATATTTAAAGAATGAACTATTTGAACTTTTTTAAAAAATATATTTTATTGATTTTTCACAGAGAGGAAGAGAGAGGGATAGAGAGTTAGAAACATTGATGAGAGAGAAACATCCATCAGCTGCCTCCTGCACACCTCCTACTGAGGATGTGCCCGCAACCAAGGTACATGCCTTTGACCGGAATCAAACCTGGGACCCTTGAGTCTGCAGGCCAACGCTCTATCCACTGAGCCAAACCAGTCAGGACAACTATTTGAACTTTTACTAGGTTCCATTGCAATAGACTTTCTTTTTTAATGAGAAAGGACATCATTTTTTGTCAAATGTATAAGAGTAGGGATCTAGTCTTATTTGTTTGTGAACGGTAGTCTAATAGTTTTTTCAAGTTTTGTGGGGAGCCTAGGCTCTTCGGTGTCTTGTGTTTGGAGATTATGTGCCACAGGAATTAAGAGGCAACTTGTAGGACCCACAGGCCTGGAGTGCATTCTGTTGCATCCCACTCTCCTGCTCTGCGCTAAGTCTTGCCCTACGTATTTCCCACACCATTTGGAATAATGCTGGTAGGAGCCAGGTTAACACTGATTAGTGCTTGGTTACTGGCCCTGTAAGTCACTTTGAGGAAATTATCAAGAGCTTTAGTAGTCCATATTTTCTCAGATGTCTCTTATTTTGGAGAGTGTGCCTTTTTTAAATTGGTGATCTTGATCCTCACTACCCACACAGGCATAAACATTTTATCAGTGTCTTTAAGATGTCTACTTCATTTCAGCCTATTTATACTTTCTTTCACTCTCCCCCCTCTGATGTACTTTTGGTAGTCACTGTGTATATATATATATAATTGTAATATTGAAACACTATGTTTACATTAGGAATTTCCTTGTAATTTGGCAAAAATGTAATTTTGCACAACCAAGAGTATCTTTCAAAAACCAAAATTGTCATAGAACACATCACTAATAAGCTGAAATGCTAAAATGTCACCATATATGGAAAAAATACATATTATATTGAAATTTAGGCCTAGAGTCTTGCTTTTGAGAAATCAATGTGTCCTGACTTTGCAATATTGAATGATGATCACTCTATAAATGGATGGTTTGGACCTGTGAGATTCTGGAGAATACTGAGGAATATTATTTGCTAGGAATTAATGAAACACTTTTAGAACAACTTTATTTTTAAGCTCCCATCAATGGAACCCATTTGCCCTCTATTTTTCAGCTCTCCATGAGTGACTGAAAATTTTCTGCTGAATTTGTAGACAAACCTAGAGAGACTGTATCATAGTTATGGAAAAAGAGAGAAAATATTGAAGGAATCCTGCCAAAGAAAAAATCTGGAAGTATTCCCAGTGTTCATTTTCTTATGTATTTCAAACAGCAAGGAAAACCCTGATGAACTCAAACCTGGTTTGAGAGTGAAAAAAAAAAAAAGTTGTCTAGAAAGCATTTGTAAATGAGAATTTCAGTGCAGATCTAAAATAACTTACAAAAGATTTACTCTGTTTTAGAGGATATATTCTGAGAGGACATTGTGCCATATCATGAAGCATCTTGCTTAAAAGCTAGCTGAGACAATTAGATTTGGGGTATGTAATGATGATCCATGGGACAAATGGCCAGTGTTGCTAATTACAGAAAATCCTGGACATATTGACCTCAGCCTGAAATGTAGTAATCAATCTGTGAAACACTAAATGGACCGCTTTTGCTACTATAGGCAGTGCATGTGTTCTGACTGTTCATTGTCTCTAGGCTTAGTTATCTTTTATTTCTGCTCTAGGATTAGGTATATTTCTAAACTGAGCCAAGGTTGGCAAACATTTGTGAGCTTACCTTAAAAGATTACTCTTTTATTTAACATAAAACTTTTTTTCCCTGATTTTAGATGCTGAATCTTGGATTTAAAATATTGGAATCATTCTGTGGATGTTTGGATTGGTCAGTATTTTATTTAAGTTAAAGCTACTTATCATTCTTTGTTTTAAATTATGTTTTTAACATTTTCAGATTAATTTTTAAAGTTTCTTTCACTGAAAGTTCATATGAATGGCTTATTTTTCACAGCACTGGCTATATTTAACATTTTAGTGGCTATGATTGTACCAGGTTAAAGGGACAAAAGTGGTTAATAGACTAAATTTAACATATGTTCTCATGCCATTTTCTTCTTTTTAAAACAAACCTTAATGGATTCCTCTTTTCTAAGTTATTATTTTTTTCCTGTAGTAACTAGTGATCCTTGAGTGATAGAAAAAAGTGAATACATTGAGCACCTACCTATAGCGTGTGTAATCTTTTAAGGGATATTAGAGATATTTTGGTGGAAAACATCTCTGTACCAAGGTGATGACTCTGAGACTCCCTTTCTGAGACTATTATAGCTCGTATAACATTCTTCCAAATGGTATAAGAACTCTAACATTTGGGAGAAGAATGCAGTAATGAGGCTGAGGAAATGAAGGTAACTTTTCCAGATGGATCCTTTGATGTCTAGAAGGGTGAGTGGGTTTTGGAACTGTTCAGCAGGACAGTGCACTTTTGAAACATGCAATCTGTGTGTAAACATTTCTTCTTGTCCAGCGTTCTCCAGACTTGTCTGTGGAAAGAAACCATATCTGGTTCAGATGATGAGCAAAGCCCTTGCACCCCTTATCAGAGTCCTATATCACCGCTACATGTTAATTTCCCTTCCTCAAGGACTGTCTCATTGACCTAATGTAGACTGCTGTGGTAATTACAGCCTTCAGCGCCAGGAAGATAATTACCTATGTTTAGGAGGAGCCTATCTTAGTGACATATCTAAGAATACTTCCTTTGTTTATCTAAAAGGAATTTTCCACATCTGACTTACTCTCTGTGAAGAAAACAAATCCCTTCTAATGTGTGGATACCCTGCAATGTTCTAAAGCTCCACAACATTCCAGGATCCCTATGGGGAAGATTGGTCCCCAGCTTCCTGGGCAAGTGGTGTTGGCGTGGACAGAAAGCAGCCTCCATGTCTTCACTGTTCCTTGTGGAACTTTTTTGGGACTGAACATGTTCATGTGTACTCCAGTGCTAGTCAGTAATGCAGTGGTATCACACATCATTACCCTCTTCTGTCCTTCAGAGCGTCCGACTCCTGGCTGTTCTGAGGTGCGTTTCACCGTTTTCTTCTCTCCCCAGCCTTTCCCCTCAGTTCCCTGGGCGTTGGAGCTCTTCCTCATCTCAGTCTCAGTATGCTGAAAATGGCCCATTTTTGAAACAGGCCGTGTAAACATCATTAAGCTTCCCTTGATTTTCTCAGCTGGTCAGGATCTCTTTCCCACAGCACTTGGTAATTCTAAGGACTGGTAATTATCACTTTCAGTTTTGTAGATTTCTGGAAACTCAGATGTTAGTTTTCATCTCTGGTTTGAAAGATTCACATGAACATTTTTACTCATGTAAGGCAGTGTTTAAATGTGACCCTGTATTTACTGTGGTACATTAGATGCTCGTTATCAAATATTTGCAGTTCCTGTGTGATTGGCCACTAAGCTCCCCTTCTCCCACTTCTTCTCCCACTGCACCACATGGCTGTTTTTTCGGCTCATCTATCAATAATTTGCCATTATCCTTCCTGCATAATGGACAGGAGCAGCCCAGGCCTCACATATTGCCCAGGATTCCAGCCTTAGCTAACACCTGTTCAGTGTGCACATCTCATCTCAAATCCATTCTCATCCAAACCTGGCCCAAATCCCCTCCCCAACAATGAAACAATACTTTTTAAAAAATTTCCTGATATCTTATTCCTGACTAATACACTATTAGTGTATTAATTCTGGCGCATCTGTTTCATAATAGAGTGCAATTTCATGAGACTTCTACTCAAATGAGGATTTATCTTCTCAGAATATCAGCATCCCTACTTTTTTTTCATACTGGTACATACTTATCTGTCTATAACCTGAATAAACCTTGAACCCATTTGCCCACTCCGTGAAGGGAACATCATTTAAAAAAATTATACTCCTATAACCCAAGTCAATGTGAGATATGTATCCAGTGTAAGGAATGTTTATCTTCATTAATTGAAGGACATTGAAAGGGATCCAATTTCGGACCCTGAGCATGCTCCTCACAGCCCCTTGTCCTTCTGCCTTATTCTCTGTGATTTTCCCAGAAATCAGGATCAGTACATCCCACTTGCCAGACGGCGCAGACCTGCCCGGGAGCTGGCCCCTGAGCTGTACCTGATCTCTCAGGTCTTGACCATCTGGACGATCTGCTTTTCAGGCTCTTGTTGATTTGTTTCTTTTTTTCTTTGCCTCCTGGAATTTCTCTCAGCAGAGTTCTGTGGAGCCAGCCACTCAGGACTGCCCCCTTTCTTACCTGTCCGTGTTCAGGTGCTTGGCACCCACAAGGCCTGGCTGTTTACTGTTTCTACAGCATAAAGAGCAGAGTCGGGAGACACTTCCCTGGGGAGAGGGTGCTAAAAGTGGGTGCAAAGATGGAGTGCTCAGAGCAAGGAAAGATGGCGGGGAACCCTCTCGGGCCATTAAGGAGCTGGGTCCTTAATGCCTGTTGTGGTGTTTGATTACCAGCCCCACAAGGACGAGGACAGTGGCCACTTCTGTTTGGTTTGCTGACTCATCTCCTAGTGTGATGGGTGTCCCATAGTAGGTGCTCAGTGGTATCAGTTGAATGAAGGAATGAAGGAGTAACTCCCAGGAGTCATTAAGCTGATGAGTAAATGCAGTACTAAGCTGAAAACACTAGAGGGAGATCAAGGAGGACTTGGACCAAATAAAATACAGGTTAAGATTCAGCTGTTTGCTAGGATGGAAATTGTACTCCTCCACTCTTGTCTTAAAAAAAAAAAAGTTGTGTAAAATCGGAACTGAATCTGGTACAGATGCTCTCTCTTTTTAATTCAGGGCATGGTGGCCCATACCATCTGCAGGAAAAAAAAATAGGATGCTGATATTCTGAGACGATAAATCCTCATTTGAGTAGAAGTCTCACGAAATTGCACTCAATTATGAAACAGATGCGCCAGAATTAATACACGAATAGTAATCAGAAATGGTCATTGATGGGCATGTGAAAGAACGCTAGGCTGAAGAATATTGTGCTTGAAAGGAAATTGTATAGCAAGCCAGGACATTGTGCATAGTCAGTGAATTTACTACATTTTCACAAATAGTCATTAATGCAATTCAAAAAATACGCAAAAGTAGGAAAGGACTTAGTATAAGCAGAACCAAGTTCACATCAAGCACTGGGACAGACTGCTATGCCTGGGTTCCTCTCAGTTTGACCGTGAATAATGACTTCTCCAGCGTTGTTTCTTCACCTTAAAATGGAGGCAATACAAGAGCAGCTCACAGGGATTTGGTGAGGATCAGAGGAGCAAATGCACAGGAGACCGGCACCTGTGTAGCAAGAATTTAGTGCACTTGCTGACTCTTGGGTGGTATTAGATTGAGGCCTTCATATTAATGTACCAAATGTACTAACATTTACCAACTTTGGCCATTTCCTCTCTTGAGCTTCCCTTGTAATGCTTATGCTGTGCTAGAATTCCATTTCTTGGGCTGCTCCTCAAAATGTGTGGCGCCTGGAGTGCTTTGTGGAGAAGAGTATTTTTCTGCCATTTTTGTACTCCTGCTGGTGCATCTGGTGGATAGATAAGGCCCCAGCAGTGGTTTATGAAAGAGTTTGCAGAGCAGTCGTGCTCTGAGGAAGATTTCAAATATGAATGGGAAGACGCTGATAGAAGTGCTGTGTGTTGAAATTGTGTTAGCATTTAAGTTTCAACTGCATTCACACTGCAGTTCATAGTAAATCCCCTTATTTTTTATTTTATTTGCTTCACTCATGGCTTCTGTATTGTTGGATCTGGCAGAGTCTTTAATAAGCAAATGGCTGAGCGCAGCTACCTCACAGGGAACAGGCGACCTTGAGGCAGAGGAAGGAGAGAAGCTGGGAGGATAGAATTGGAGAATGGTTAAAAAAAAAGGAATGTTCACCTTTTCTTTCACCTTCAGTGCATTGTTTTGTCTTCCTACAGATAAATAAAGGTCTGCTAGAAGTTCATTTTCAGATGCTTCAATAAGAAATCAAGTTGACTTTTTTTAAAAATAATAAAATGATAGAGTAGACCTCAGTGGCCCCAAAGCCATAATGTTTAGAATGATGAATACATACATCATCTTTAAAATTTAAAGATATCCATTAAGTATCATATGTATCATTTTGAAAATGATGCCATATCTTCTGTCTAAATTTGCAAAAAGTATAATTTCAATGATTTAAAGTTCTATTTAATTTAGGTATCCTTAAGGAAGAGTAAGTCAGCATAAAATACAAAGAGACACTGGTGTAATAACACAGCATTCAGGTTTCAGAGACCTGGCGGTGGACCTTGTCTATTGTCTTCCCTTGCCTTAAACTACAGTTAAGAGACAAAAAAGGACTTTAAAAAAGCACCTATGCAATGAATCAAATTAATCATTTAAACAGTTTTAAATTGGAAGTCACACTGAAACAAATGAGAAAGGAATTAATTTGGAACTACTAGAAAAATGACATGTAGCCAGTATTGGATTCAGTTCAATTTAGAATCAGAACAACTTTTATGTTTCACCATCTGCCTCTCCAAGAGCCTTGTAAAATTTGAATACTACAGTCCTTAGAGACTCCTATATGAGGACAGCTCTTGTAAAGGCCATTTAGAGAATATAAAACCAGGATAAAACATGTTGGTGCTTGTCCAGGAATTGAGGTAGTATTTAGTGAGTTATTGAAAGGATAAATCGCATCTGCGATTTAGGGACTCAGTATTCCATTTGACCTTCTGCCCTCTGCAAAACCACATGGGAGTCCAGCGGTCTTCTACCCCATGCCACAGATGAGCAAATGGAGGCTCAGAGAAGGCAAGGAACTGGGTCATACTCATCTCACCTATAAAGTGCTCAGAGTGGAACTGAAACCCACAATTCTATAAACTGCTGGTTTTAGAGCATAGCACATGAAAAAAAATAGGCAAGAGTTATGAAACAGAAGTCATCTGCTAAATGTTCATCTTCTAGTTATATATGAAGGTGAACTACCTAGCAGGCAGGTGACATGTGCTGACAAAATATATGCTTTATTGTTTACATATACACATATGTACGTGCACCTCTGCAGAGATTTAATCAATTGTAAGCTCTAGTTTATAGATAATATATGAATATTATAATGTTTTAATGGCCTATTTTGTTGATTCTTCTGAAGCTCCCCCCAGACTGTAACTTATTCATCATGTGGTCCCATGTCTTGCATGTTTACCTGTTCTATGAGTGAGTGAATGCCAAAGAAGGAGTGCTCAAGTAGGAAAGAAAACATGAATAAGGTGCTGATACCAGAAAAATAAGTCACTGTGCTTTAAACAAGGTTGCACCGAAACTGATCATTATGACACAACATAAGATTCTCCATGAGGTGGCATATTTGGGTGGTACGTACTAATGAGTCAGGAGGCAGCCAATCAATGATTCTCTCTCATCATTAATGTTTCTTTCTCTTTCTCTCTCTTCCTCTCTTAAATCAATAAAAATACATTAAAAAAAGAAAAAAAAGTCTTGTTACAATTGCTATAGCTTAGCAACTTATTTCACTAGAATCTAAAATTCCATTCCTCTCTATCCTCCTTAAATCCCATATGTAAAAATACATTTGTCTTCCCTCTATGAAGCTCTACTTCCTACCTGTAAATATTTTGTTAACACTTCCCTTTTCTTTACATTTATGGTTGACTAATCTGCACTTTACAAGCGCTGTAGTGATGGATAATCTAGGCGTGAGAGTAAAACTTCATGGTATTAGCATCCTATTAGCATTTTGAGAGGAAGCCCACCAAGGACATAAATAAACCATAATGGGATGCAGGAGACACGGGAGCAATAAATCAGAGCAGCTCACCTAAGCAAAGGACAGAGGGCGGGGGACACAGGAAGGGAGGCAGCTTACCCACCTTTGATTCTTGAGTGCTGATTTCTCACCTCCTTTACCCACCTTCTCATCCTCATCTCTTCTTTCCTATAGGTCTTTTCTATGTGTATCCTCCTTTTCTCTCTCCTCTGTCTCCCTATGTATGTAATTATAGGGTGGAGTTATTCAGACAAAAGAGTTTGGTGGGTAAGAAAGACAGGAAAGAATGTGCCAGACAGAAGTACGTGCTAAAGGCTGAGGGTCCCTGGCATGCTCAAGGGTCAAAACATTTTAAAATGAGCAGGAGGTGATGTGCCAGTGATTAAGGGGATGGTGCACACTGCGGCGTGAGAGTCCTGGTGAGTCACGTGCTTTTGTGGCTGAGAAATCTTGGATGCTTTGCTTAGACTTTGTGCCCCAGTTTCTTCCTTTATTAAAAAAAATACTACCTTCTGTGTAGGTCTATCACGAGGAATAAATGACTTGATACCTCTAAAGTGATTAGAATTACGCTTGTCACACAAGCACTTTTTTGTTGTTTGCTGTATAGAATTAAGCCTTAAGAAAAATTTGAAGTCACTTTCCAGAACTTACAAGTTTACTTGCAGTTTTTTAAATTTTTTTCAAGGGATGTGAATATTTATTCTGGAAGTGCTAAAGGGAATAATGGCACATACATATTATTCTTGAATACCTGTATTTTGGGACTGTTCTGATGTTGAGATTGAAGCCACACTGAAGAAGAGAGGAAGAAGTGCTGACAAATAGTAGGGAGGATTAGTTCAAGTGACTTCTGACATCCCTAACTCATTCTTCTGGCGCCACTTCCATGTCTGAAACTTTTGGAACTTGGGCTCCTAGAGAAGAGATACTTTTTAGGCTTGATGACATGAGATACAGGAATGAAATAGCACATCAGAGGACACTGGGAAAAGGGCTGAGTGAGAGGTCTTAAGAGAGGAGCTTTTAAGGAAGGAAACTGAAATGGACAGAGGGGTTTTCACATAGGTTTTGGAGGAACCTATATTTTAGTTGGTAAAAGACATGTTCTCTGCTGTCCTTACTTACCAGTGCCTTTGCTCTTGCCCTGGATTCTCCTGCAGCTTCCCAGCTACACTATCATTCTTACTGTTTCCTGTTCCAATCACATCCTGCAATTAGAGAGATATTCATAAGTTTCAAATCACCGTCCTCCCTGGCATCCAAATATCCCATCTCTTCATGAGAGAGAGAGAGAGGGAGAGAGAAGGTGGGGGGGAGGGAGAGAATGAATATAATGTGAATACATCATTGTCATAGAAGAGTTTGCATATTTTTACTATAAATATAAAATGGACAGTATTAGTTTATGTTTGTATGACTGTACCTTAGTTTGTGTGCATGTGTGAAATATGATGTATGTATGCAAACCATAAATTAAGTATTGTCTGCCTTGTTCTTAAATCTATTTGATGCAGTTAACAGCTTTATAAAAGTAGTGGTATAATCAAATAATGACCTTTTTGACTATAGAGATTACTATAGAGATCAGTGATGACTTAACTAAGAGAGAGTGTTGAGAAATAAAGGTCAAATCCATGTGCAGATCTATACACAACTGCCTCCTTGAACACAGTATCTGAAGTACTTTGATGACCTAAAAGATAATCTCTGTTTTCCTAAAAAGAATGAAAGAAATTTTGAGGTAGTTACATTTGCAAATGGGCAAGTCATCCTAGAGAGTTCTAACAGATAGGCTGGAGATATTTCATAGTGTTAACTTTCCAGTGAATACATTTACAAATGTTTTACCAATTTTCTTTCCTAGATACTTAATTTAATTGGTACTTAGTATTCAAACCATTTCATTTTGATTAGGGAGAATAAAATCATAAAGGGAATGTGGATAACCAGATGACAATTAAAGCATCCCATATTGTGTGTGTGTGTGTCTGTGTGTAGATATGTACATGTAGTATCCATGTCATATTATGCTATACTGCATTATATAAAGAGCAATTTACCATCTTTTTTGGAGCAACTTTAAAACTGTATTCTTTTTAAACTTTACATTACTGTTCTATGAAAATCTGAGTAAAAATGCTGATGAGTAATTTCCAGCCCTTACAGTGTATATATATATATATATATATATATATATATATATATATATATATATTTACATTTAGCCTGGTTAGCATCCTCTCTGCTCTGCTGACACAGAGGTCAGTCCATTTGTTTAGCAATGCTGATCTATATTATAATTTTCTTCTCTGTTCACCCCACAATTGCCTACAGCTAAGTTTAATGACTACTTGTTTTGGTAGGAGACTTGTGAGGCCATCTGAAGGTGAGGGGTCCTGAGTCTGTTAGCCAGTGGTTTAATATACTAGCTGAACTCAAGATCAGCCCCCACAATTGGCAGACAGTGGACCTGAAAGGCAGGGATCTGATCAGTCAGGCAAGGCAGGCTTAATTCTGGTCCTGAGGCACCTGAGGGAATGACCAGTGAGACTGACTTTCTAAGAATAATTGAGTTTATTTATGCCCCTTTTCTTCTTGACAATTCAGATCTCTCCTTCTCTGCAGTCTTCAGAAAAAGACCCTTTACTAGTAAGCCTTATCAGGCCTTAAATTATTCAACCAGAGTATTGCTCCAAGGAGAAGATCTTGACTCCATCCACCTAAAAGAAATCAGTATCAGTGATAGGTGATACAATGGATTTAATTCCCATCCATTTTGTGTGGGTCACCTGTGTGTGATCATTTAACAAAAGTCTAATATTCATAACCCCCCAGAGCAGAGACAGAGGCTTGTGCCATAGAGCTTGACTTTGTTTTATAAACAATTTGTGCATGTGATTTACAGCTTCCTTAGGAATTTTTATATCACTAACCTGTGTATTGGCACTCCACCTAAACCAGAAGTATTTGTAAACTTGAGTTTTAATTTCATCATTTAATAAAGTGTGAAAAATGCAGAACTATTAGATTTAGGGATTATTTATGAAAAACTGACATAAATAATAGATTTATCCAATAGGGGTCAAAATGGAGTAGTATCTCATCTGAGAACTTTCATTAGAAAAACTATTTTGAAGCTATATATTATACATATCCCATTTTTAAATGTATTTAATAATAAATGTGTAATTCTTAAATTGCTTGCCTGCCACTAGATTCATTTTAGTTTCGTATATATTTTAATTATCATTGCTTAAAATATTACAAAGAGTAGTACATATGTCTCTTTTTCCCCCCTTGACCTTCCTCCAGCATCCCCTACCCCCCAGTGTTTTGTGTCCATTGGTTATGCTTATATGAATGCATAAAGATCCTTTTCATCTTTTTTTGACTGGGAAATCATTTAGCTTTATTTGAATAAATCTGGTGTTTCATGATGCTAACCTTTAAAAGAAAAAAAAATTACATTTTTATCAGAAATACTGTGAATAGTGAGCAGCTGTTTGGTGTATAAAAGAGAAAAAGGGATTTATTATTACAAATCACTTTTGAAATATTCTGTATGATATTCAATGAGAAAAATTTTTCATTGTAATAATCCTAAAAGATAATAAAATACTTGGACCTTATTGGTGTGTGAGTTTGGTAGCAGTTAAAAAAAAACACCAAAAACCTTCATCCAGCCAGCGTGGCTCAGTTGGTTGAGCATTGTCCTGTGCACCAGCAGTTGCTGGTTTGATTCCTAGTCGGGGCACATACTGGATTGCAGGTTCCATCCCTAGTCAGAGTATGTGTGGAATGCAGCCGATCGTTCGTTCTCTCCCCCTCTCTCTCTTTCTCTCTCTCTCTCTCTCTCTCTCTCTCTCTCTCTCTCTCTCTCTCTCTCTTTCTTTTTCTCTTCCTCTTGCTAAGTATGTCCTCGGATGAGGATGCAAACAAACAAAACACAAAACAAACAAATGAAACCAACCCCTTTTTCCAAATGCATAATTTCATTTTCTACTTGATCATATTCTGCAAAATACATAATTACTAACAACTTATATAATGCAATCTGGGTTTTTCATTGTTACCATCTCTACTGTCTCTGATTTTATATTTAACATGTCAGATTTAAAGACCCTTGGAATTATCGGTGTTAATGTTCTAACACTGAGTTGAGTTTTGTAGAGATATGTATAGATCAATATTTTAAGTTACCATTAGTTTTAAACTTTTTAAAGGGAATGAAGTAAATAGAGTCAAAATTGTTTTCCACCTACATTAATGCCTGAATTTAAACTAATTTTTGTTTGATAATGATGAAAAATATAAACATGTATTTCTATGTGGTTAAACATAGTTTTACTAATGTTTTGAGCATGAATATGTGGTTTTTAAGAGCAAAGAGAAGAGAGAACTTCTTAATCTGTGTTAAGAACTTCTTAAACTATGTATATATAGTTTTGTACCATATAGAAGCCGATTCTAAGTACTTTCATAAAGCTAAGAATACATTTTTTGGATAGCTTCTTTTAGTTCCTATCAGTTGTTTTAGAGGTCTTTGTTTCCCATCTTATAATTTCTAGCACATGTCACTGTGCTAGCTTGCTTGATTATATTTCACCAGACTGTAAGCACTTTGAGGGCAGGAATGAAAGAATCCTTCTCAATGTATGTCAAATAGCAAAAACAATGACTTGTCAACTATTTACAGAATAAATGATTAAATGAATAATAAACACGTTTGGTAATGAGCCCCCAGAGTGGCTACTAATCCAAGGTGACTTTGTTCAAAGTTTTTACAAGAGCAGGGTTTAACTCTTTAATAACATTTTTAGGGTGCAAATCAATCATATTTTCAATAACTTTTTTTTTGGCTAAGCAGACACCATGCTTCTCTGTGTCTCATATATTTTCTTTCTTCATTTCCAAGAGTATGTGGTGTCATAGAACTCAGTTGTCTTAAAGATGTTTATTGAGTATGTAGCAGCATGCAGTTTGCAGAAAAATGAAAAATTCATATAAATAAGAAATATATGTAGACAACATACCTGTGTGTTAAGAGGAGGGATATCTAGCTGGATAGTACCTTCTTTAAAGAGGCACGGGACAACATTCACATAAACTCCTAAGTACTGCATGCATATGTGAAGGACTTGTATTGAGGTAAAAGGAGAACCTTGTTTTCTGGATGACAGACAGAAATAGTTGTATTTTACAGTTAATTAGGTAACATTTCAAAATACACAAAAATCTTAAATAATAGAATGTACATGCCTATAGTTTTGATATACTTTTATACCTGGAAAGCATTTAAAATAGTTATTCTCAATAATTAATTGTGGAAAGAATGAACAAATAAGGAATATCCATTACTGATGAAGCCTGAAAATCCTTATTCTATTTATTGGCAAAACAAGTTAAAGTTTTCATTGCAGTCATTCAATATATAGCTAAATATTTTTTTCCTTATTAATGTTAATGACAACTTTTATTGAATACCAAAAATATAAGTTAGAATTCTTGTATGTGTCTTTCTAATGTTTAGGATAAGGGTTAGGAATTGTCCTTCCCTATGTGCAGTTGAGGAAACTGAGATTAAAAGGTTAAATAACTTTTCGAGTTGGTATGTGGTTAAGTGGTAGAAACTGGATTTGAACTCAAACCATTCCGATCTAAATCTTGAACTTGTATGCATCATATTACCAACACAGTTAGAATGATTGCTTAGTGACAATTTAAGTGATGACCCTTTGTTGCCTAGATTGAAATTTATAATCTTCATGTATAATAAGGTCAGTACTCTGAGTTTTGCTTAGTAAGGTAATCCAAAACCTAGACTTCTCCCATAGTACAATGTGCATGCTTACCATGCAGTTCATGTCTGCCTTTGCAATGCCCTCAAAATCCGAAACACAAATGTTAGACTCTGTGAACTCATTTTTAGAGATAATCAAAACCTATCAATTTGGGGGGAGGGGGCAAGAATTTGCATTTGCAAGTGACTTAAATGTGACCCTTTTCTTTGGCTAACATGGTTATTGCATTATGAGCAGGCTATTTATTTTTATTGCAGTAACCCAGGAAGACCATATATTTATTTCTGATTGCAATTTGGTCAAACTTACTTGACTCTACAGTGAAATTCATTGCAGTCTGCAGAGGTAGCGGAATCCCTAAATGTGTAAAGCTATGCAAACCAAAAGCTTTTTGTGGATAATTTCAGTTTTACATTCTGCACAGAAAACAAAAAAAGACGTGTTGTGAAATACAATGTGATTTCTTCATTACTAGAGGCAGATCAAAGGACCCCCGATTCTAAGAGATGGTTATTTTGAGATCCTGAAATCCATCTCCTATTCATACACAGCAACTGGTGGCAACTAAAAATAATTGGCTCTGCCAGTAGCTAAGAATCTGGTCACATTTGGCTTCTGGACAACGTGCACAAATGAGATTTAGGATCCTCCCTTAGTTTCTTCCCTCCAGCCCACTCATCATCTAGTTTGCTGCCGTTTGAAAGCTATTGAAAAGCCATTAATAGGCAGGAACGGGAGAGCCGCACTGCAGCACACCTCCGTGCTGGCAGAACGTGGCTGCATGTGAGCACCAATTAGAATGGACTGTTCTCGGGATTGTGGCACTAGGAGCCCTGTCAATCAAGGACACTACAATAGCACGTGCAGCAGCGGTGGCTCCAGACCCACAGAGAGGCGTTACCTTAACTCTGGCTGCTGAATGAGAATGAGTTTGAAGCTTTTTGCATGATCATGGAACACAGCTCCTGTTCAATAATGCATCCTGAGGTAAACTGTTACCTGAGTCAGGGCTCTCAATAATGCATCTCCTGGGATCAACAGTTGTAGCGGAAGAGAATGCTGGCACCCATAGCAAGATTTGTCTCTGAGATGGAACGATGTCTCACTATCACTTTATCAAGTGCTGTAAGTAAGCTTGGTATTTTGCTCATGTGGTTGTTTTCTTAAAATATTATTTTATGCAGGTGCTAAAATTAAGGCAGGGCTTCTAGTATGCCACATCTGGGTGAATGACATAGAACAGTGACTTTGAAAGATGTTTTACATGCTAGATGCGCTTCCTCTTAATTTCAGGTTCTGAAATAATTGCAGTGTGAGCCAAATGCTGGCAGTATAAAAATCTTTAAAACTTTAGCTTTTTATAGAAAAAGATGCATACATTCCTTTTTTAAATAAGCAATCCATAAAAAGGAATTTTAGAAGAATATTTCTGGGGATCAGCATATATTAATAAAGTGTTTGCATAAAAACTTACTTTATTCATGTATGGCTGAGGACATGCAGTTATCATTTTACTATCAAGTTTCACTGCTTAATGCCTAAATCCAGTGCTCAATGTGTAAGCTTGATTGTTAGGATTATCCTTGACTGTAAAGTTTTGTCCTTGCACCATTCACCTTGCAGTGCTCAGGGACTCGAACGACATCTGTATTGTACCAAATGCTCTACATGGTTGCTAGGAGGGTGAAATATAGTTTGTTGCTGGCTTTTCCGATGGGTCCATGAAGGGTTTTTTCAGTGCCTGAATTTTAACAGGATGTTCTGAGCTAGATAAAAGCAGCATTTAAGCCTTCTCTGGGTATAATGAAGAGGGAGACATATTATAGCAAGAATGGCTTGCTAGATATACATTTTTCTCCAGTAGCACTTCTGAAAACTTCTGTACATTTATGTCATCTTCTTAAAGGAACACATGACATTTGTAGAAAATGGTTTCCTCTTAGGATGAGGGTTTTGTTGGCAAAAGACATTACAATGTTACATTTAAGTAACATAATTAAAGGAACACATGTTTTGAAAGGATCTTGAGTTTTACACTAAAGGATACTGAAAAATGATGATAATTGAGAAGGATAAAATACTTTATCCACTTGTCTTTTATGGGGGATGTATATAGCTATTAAAACTCTGATTAATAAAAATAAAAATGGCTCATTCTTCAGCACAATCCAAAGAGGAATGTTTTTTGTCTTGCAGAACAATTTGAACTCAAAAAGAAGTCACTGATCAGCTCATAAGTTTGAAAATTAGTTCTTTAATTAATAAAAATTGGTCCATGCAGCGTATTTAGGAATTATGAGAACAGTCTTTTGTTTTAACCCCTGAAATACTGGGATTATTATCTTGCTGAAATATATATAAGACAGTGTTGCTGGCTGGTTTTGCATTGCCCCTCTTGTTTTACTGCACCAGCAGAATGTCTTATTTCTCCTGTCTGTGCCTCTGCAGAGGAAATCCCGAAACCTCTGCAGCATTTCTACAGGCGTCTGAGCTCTCATCAGACAGAACACATCTGGTGGGAGGCAGCCATGGACCATGGGAAGCACAAGGGGACACAGTGACATGAGCTTGGGAGAGTCAGGGTACATTTGGTCATCAAATTTAACAGGAGGCTGCCCTTTTCTGCCTTAAATTATTGTTGTTTAAGCTGAATTATTAGAATTCAGAATTTCAGGAAGTAATGTTGTCTGGTCAATGGAAGCCTTTGAGATAATTCTTGCAATCCAGATGAAATCTACAACGAATGAATAGTGAGATGTTCCAAATACATGGGAAGAATGTTCCTCATGAATTTATCAAAGTACCTATCAACTACTTGCTGAAGATGCATGTTCTAAGCTCTGTGTTTGGCAATATGTATAAAATGGAGAAAAAAAACACCCCATGAATATTGCTGAATGCTATTTCTCTGGTGGAATGGTACAGCATGCTAAAGAAGTTCAGAAATTATGTTTCATTGTGTGCCACTCGTTAAGGGATATTTTATAGTCTTGAGCTGGATACTGAAGGATGAATAGAATATAGAAGGAAAATTGAAGGCATTTATAGAATCAGAGGGATATATTGTTACGGATTCTCATCCACAATTTAATCGTTATTCCTGATGCATAAGATGTTCCCATAATGCATTTCCTTGCCCCTTATAGTGCACTGTTCTACTGGCAAGGGTAATGGCCCACATTCTTTGCATCTAGTCCTTATATGTGCTTTATTTCTTCCGCATTATGACCTTGGCTTTTCACTGCGCCATTTCCACTTCCAAGCTGGGCAGCAATGCAGGAAGGAAGTAGTCAGATTCCAGTACAGGAGCAAAAGGTGAAAATATGCAACAATGGAGTCCTAGGAAGGGAGCCTATGGCAGGAGGATGGGAGACCAATAAAGAATGTTTGTAATAACTTTTAGTCATCTAGGAAGTGCTCATTATTTATTGTTAAAGTATGCATATGCTGAAAACTAAACTCAAATTCCAGCATTAATTAACTCTGGCTTATGAAATATATAATACAATATATTAATTATAATTAATTATATGTAAATAGAAAATACACATATTCATATATCAGTTATGGGTGAATATTTAATGTAATTATATATATAATCATAGAATTATTAGTTTCTTTTATAAACTGTCCTCTATTTTTTTTCAAAATTGTCTACAATGGGCACATTTTACTTTTACTCTCAGAAAAACAAAACTTTTTAAGAATGTGTAAAAGAGAATATTCAAAGAAATGGCTTAGATTTGTGTCACTACCCACATTCCTTTCTGACTTCTTGGAATCTGGCCTATTGCTGCATGTTTCATATACCTCGTATAGACATGTTAAACACTGGAGTAGAGCAATTTATTGCAGAAGCAAGATACAGCAGGAAAGTTCAGGAACACTGCTACAAAAAGTGCTGATGTTTCACGCATCCCTCTGGCCAAGAGGTATCTTCAGATGGATCTGTAGTGAGATTCTATCTCTGCATTGTGTGTGGGGAGAGTGACCTGTGGATTTGGCCAGGTGCCTCAGCGGAGGTGCAAGCAGAAATGAGAAATGGAACTTGAGGGCTTACAGAGTTTTAGGGCCATGTGGAAACTTGGAAATTTCTGCTTTACTCTTAACAAACAAGCAGAAACTTGAGGACTTCCCTGTTAAATTCCCTTATGTGTGTTGGGAATCCATGTTGCCACAACTATGCCTGGACTATACTGTTTAATTTTTCTCTAATTATTTGAAGTTGGGGCAGCACGATTTACAACAAAAAGAATGTCAAAGTTATTTTAAATGAATATATTTTACAACTGCTGATTCATTCACAGCTAACTAAGGCTGAATTATACCAGAAAGGCTGCTATTTTTCATATTAAACAAATTATACAATACCAAGGTCACCTTATTTTTTTTCCTCATCACTCATGCTCATAAATGCTACTCCCACTAAAATGCCTTCATTGATCTCTTTCAGATTGTACATGCTGTTCATTTGTTTAAAAACTCCACTATAGCAAGTCTGCAAGCTCCATAAAACACCAACATATGGTCCCCTGATTGCTTCACTCTCCCTTAGCCCAACTCTTTACCCAAACTGGATCCATCGTCAACCATTGAATCCATTCTACCCCCTTGTCCTCATCCCCTCTGTCGCACTCAAGAGACAGATGCCTAACTCAGGTTGAACCCAACTTTCCAAGTTATCTGTCCTTATACACAAGCAGTAGGATGATCATTGAAAGATTTCGGAACAAAAACTAATTTCACTTTGATTTCAGATAGGCCTCATTATCCCTCACTCTTATCATGTTTGCCTAGAAGGCGTGATTGTGCATGCCTAGAGATCCCTTAAATCTCCTACCCTGTGAAAATAGAATTCATCTGATAATAACTCCTGTGTCTTCCCATCATTAAATCTACAAAGCTGCCTACATATGAGCTCCTGAGACCACTTCCATTGTGTAACCATGAATTGTTCCTCTTTGTAGCCAAAGCCAGTGTGTTCTGGACTCTACCCCCTATTTCCTCCTTCCTTAAGTTCTTAATTTTATCCTGCATCACCAATCTCTACTGCATCATTTCCATCAGCATCAGTACATGGCTTAATATGCCCATCTTCATACAGTCTCTCTTGATCTCGTATTTCTTTCTGGCCACCACTACATTTCCTTGTGTTCATGATCTGAACTTGGAAAAATTGCCGGTATGTGCACATGATTTCTGACCCTCATTTCCTGTTTTATTCTTCCCCATTCTCCATTGCTGCCCCATTCTCCATTGCAATGAATCCACTTAAGTAAAAACCACCTTTATGTGGCAAAATCCTATATTAATTTCTCACTTGACTACCACCTTCTCTTTTAGGATTTTTCTCCTGTTTTGCTGGCAACTTTTTCTATGCCTGTTTGTCAGCTTTCTGTGCTTAGAGCATGGCTCTGAAACTGCAAATTCCTGGTTGACCTCATTCATTCCTGTGGCTTT
Source organism: Murina feae (assembly GCA_004026665.1). NCBI lineage: Eukaryota > Metazoa > Chordata > Mammalia > Chiroptera > Vespertilionidae > Murina > Murina feae. The sequence goes on along the minus strand of PVJC01005098.1, from coordinate 15,292 downwards.
AAATATTATTTGTATTTTCCCTAATATGTACCTTTAACTCTGATATCTCCCTCCCTTCTGTAGCAACATGGACAGCTTTTCTGACCAATAAAATTATATCAAATTATTCTTGTTTTGATAGTTAGGCAATATTTCAGAGCTTTAAGCAATTTATAAACTTGTACCTTTTTGATAGGCATTAAAGCATATTTGTTTCAGTATTGCTGAATCAGATGGCATGTGTACCTTTGACTATGTAGTAACTGCCAAATTTTTCCAAGAAGCTATAGCACTTGAGATTCCCCCCACCAGCAGAGAATGCTCATCCATCCTTGTATCTGCCAGCCTGGGATGCTATCTCCAAATGTTGTCAACTCCATGGTTGAAATATAATTCTCACAAGGCTCAAATTTTATTTTATTAACTAGAGGCCCAATGCATGAAATTTGTGCAAGAGTGGACCTTCCTTCCCCCAGAGGCCAGCACCGGCTTCCCTCTGGCACCTGGGACCTGGGACACAGACTTCACTCTGGCCCGGCTTCATCAGGAAGGATGTCCAGAATGACATCCAGAAGGATGTCCCGTCTAACTAGCATATGATGTTTTTATTATTATTGACACTTAAGGCTTTCCCTCATTTTTGTTATTCTTATTTCTTTATGTCTGTCCTCATTTTTATAATGAATTGTTTATCCTTTTAAAAAACAATTTTATATATCCTTTTATATTAGGAAACAATATTTTTTTGGATATGTGCTGAAGATCTCATTTATGTTTTTTCTTTTGTCTTCATTTTGGGTACTTTTGGCACCCAGTTTTCTTACATAGAAATGATGTCTCTTATATCCTTTATGGATTTTAGTTTTGTTGTTGCTTTGGGTTGGCTATTATTTCTAAATGATTAGTCTTCAACATCTTATTTTAAGCTTTTATTTTTATACTAGGGACATGGTGCACAAAAATTTGTGCACTCAGGGGGTCCCTCAGCCCAGCCTGTGCCCTCTCACAGTCTGAGACCCCTCAGGGGATGTCCACCTGCTGGCGTGCCTGGCCAGCCTGGGTGAGGGGCTAATGGCTGTTTGCAGACTGGCCAAGCCCCCCAGTGTGGACCCTCACCCCATGGGGGTGTGGTCAGCCTGGATGAGGGGCTGAAGGCTGTTTTCAGGCTGCCCACAGTCCCTTCAGGGTTCGAGTTCCTACTGGGGTGCCTGGGCAGCCTGGGTGAGGTGCTGAGGGCCATTTTCAGGCTTTCCACAGCTCCCATTGACCCAACATCCCAGCAAGGCTGGCTGGAATCAGGTTTCTCAGGTTTATTTACCTTTATAATTGAAACACTGTTGCTTTGAGCTGAGGCCTAGGCAGGTAACGAAGCCTCCTGATTTTTCAGCTCAGTGGCTTCTATAATTGAAACATTGTTACTTGAGCAGAGGCCCGCTGGCCTAGTCAGGCAGTTGGAATGGAAGCCTCCAGCTTGTTTCAGCTCTGTGGCTACCGACTGCCATCTTGGTTGGGTTAATTTGCATACAGCCCCTCTGATTGGCTGGTGGGCGTGGCTTGGCTGGTGGGCATGGCTTGGGTGTCTTGGAGTGATGGTCAATTTGCATATTACTCTTTTATTAGATTAGATTTACAATTCTAATCCTTGAAATATTAAGGTGCAATATGAGATGAGGGCACTTTTTTTCCTCCTTTTTATTGCTATATGAACTAATCATATGTATCCAAATTTTTTTCACATTTTAAATTCCAAAATGTACTTGCATCTATTTCTAGTTTCTGTTAGTTACACTGATCTGTTTGTCTAGTTTATAGCCATACTGTTCTGGTGACTATGGCTATATAGTAACTTTAATCCCTTCTCATTATTATTTTTCCAGATATTCTCAAATATTTATGTTTCCATTATAAACTAAAATTAACTAGTCTTAAATGAAAGAAAATTCTAATTAGGACTTAAAAATTTATCCAGCAATTTAAATTTAGTAATATCCTATATAATAAAAGACTAATATGCAAATCAACTGAACGGTGGAATGAACGGTCACTATGACATGCACTGACTACCAAGGGGCAGGCGCTCAATGCAGGCTGCCCCATGGTGATAATTGCTCACCCATAGGGAGAGCGCTGTTCAGCCAGAAGCTGGACTCATGGCTGGCAAGTGCAGCGGCAGTGGCGGGAGCCTCTCCCACCTCCATGGCAGTGCTAAGGATGTCCACCTGACAGCTTAGGCCCACTCTCCATGGGTAACAGGTCTAAGCCATCAGTTGGACATCCACAAGGGCTCCCAGACTATGAGGGGGAGCAGTGCAGGCTGAGGGACTTCCACACGCACACACCAGTGCATGAATTTCGTGCACTGGGCCTTTAGTATTTGAATAAGATCTGTAGATCAAGAGTATCTATAATTCTGCTAAATTGGTTTTTATACATAGTACAACTGCTCCAAACTGATACTTATAACAGTATTGATAATTATATGAATATTTTATAAGAAATATAAGAATATTTTAATATTTTATTAAAACTATTTTATTGAATATTAGTAGAATAAAGAAGAAATAAGTAAAGTTCACATACTAAATGATAAATCTAGGACTCTTAAACTTAATACAATTAAGAAAAAGACACAAATCATTAATGTGCTAATGAGGTGTATAGGCCACTCTCTGCCTATTACATCTATGTATAGTCTCCCTCCCTTAACAGTTGTGAAGAAATAGAACTAAATAATATGCCTAAAAAGATAAAATTCTTGTAGTATATGTATATGATTCAGTATTTGTGTTATTAATATAGTTCACCTTTTTAACCAACTCAGGAATGTCAGGGCTACTTTTGTCCTGATGATCCATCCAATGATAGATCTTTGTGTATTGCTACAGTGTTGGCATTGCATTATTGAAGGCTTGTCATTATATCTGGAGGGATCCAAGCCTGTGCTCTTACCCGACATCTGTTATTCTAATGTGATACCTTCTCTTTTTGTAGGTTGTTTGGTGAAGGAAAGGGGCTCTTTATGCTTTCAATGGTTAGCTTACACTTAGTGTCACTTTAGGGACATGATCATGGCATGTAACTTAGATCACCTAGATAGATTAAGTTGATCTTCTCCTTTTCCTTTAAACTGATCTTTTCATTTTTCTTTTGTGTCATTAATTCATATCTTTATTTATTAATCAAAGAAATATATTGAGCTCCTATTCTTTTCTAAGCACTGGTCTAAGGGTAAGGATAAGAGGATAATCAAGCAAGCTAACATCACTCCCATTTTTTATTTATTTTCTAAATATGTTTTTATTGATTTTCAGAGATAGGAAGGGAGAAGGAGAGAGAAATAGAAACATCAATGATGAAAATCACCAATCAACTGTGTCCTGCACACCTGTTACTGGGGACAGAGCCTGCAACCCATGCAGGTGCCCTGACTGGGAATTAAACCAGGTCATTTGATGCTCAGCCACTGAGCCACACCAGCTGGTCACCCTCCCATTTTACAAAACATGTTTCTATTAATTTTAGAGAGAGGGGAAGGTAGAGGAATAAAGAGAGAGAAACTTCAATGAGAGAGAAACAATGATCAGCTGCCTCCTGCACACAGCCTATTGGGATTAAGCCCACAACCTGGGCATGTGCCCTGAGAGGGAATTAAACCAGTGACCTTTTGGTCCTTGGGATAATGCTCAACTAATTGAGCCACAGGGGCCAGGCCCCCTTCCATCTTGAAATTCCCCTGCTAGTATGGAGACAGAGTAAGCAAGTAAACAAGCAGATGTAGATAAACATTTTCAATAGTAGAAACTGACGTGAAGAAAATAAAGGACTTTAAAGATCTAATGAGGAATCTGAGAACAAAATTTGGTAAGAAACAATTTTAAATAGGTTGATAAGGGATAACCTGTCTTGAGAAGTGACCTCGGAATAATTGGAGAGAGCCAAGCAGAGGGAACAGTAAGTCCAAAGGCCCTGGGGCAGGGATGAGTATGTTTCATATTGTTAATTTAAAGAAACTAGGTTCTTAGAAATTAACTTTTTAAATAACATTTCTTTCCAAATTCATAGTAAAACTACTTTTTATTTCAATGTTCTACTCTACTCCAACTTATATTCTATAGCTCCATTTACTTTTACTTCTTACATGTTATTTATATATGCCCTTCAAATGCCAATTACTATCCAATGACTACATTTTAGCTCCTACTCTATTGTTATATTGACATGTCAAACTGTTTTTATTTGTTCCATAATTATTTCAAAATACACAACTTGGCAAAAGTTGGTTTACGGTTACAAGTGCATGAAACAGAGTTGATGTTTGTGTTATTATTTATTAATGATTGTATTGTTTTTCATATGAAGAACTGTAGAGATACTTTTGCTCCACCACTATACTTGCATAGTTTAAGGTAGCGACTCTCTAATTTGTTAAGTCAATCCCCCACCTCCACCCCTATTTAACTTTCCTGAAAAAGTGTCCTTGTGATTAACTCTTTGACTTATTCTGCCCTTCCAGGTTCATGGCTTAGTCTTTTTTACAAACATTGTTTTCAGATATTTGAATAATTCCCTCATGCCAGACATTGTGCTATGCACTCAATTTATGTGGACAGATAGATTTCTTTTCTACAAGAAATTCACAATCTAGAGGGGAGATTGGAATGTGAATAAACACTTTAGATGCATTTCTGTAAATCACTTTTCTGAGAGAAGGCAGAGGAAGGGCACCCGGTGCTATAGTGGGAAAGGTGTACAAGGAGCTGGGCCAACCTTTTCAAACTGAGTGAGGAGCCATTTAAGGATGAGGAGCCATTTACTCATGATCAACATAGGTGAGGAACCTGGGAGAAGAGATGTGCCTAAAACCTTGTTGTGAGTTGATGGCGCATTCAAACAACAAAGAAAAGGTGCCCCAAGTGGTGGGAGAAAGAACAATGTGCAATATTTGGACAGGTATGATTTTTTTAATGTTACTTATCATGTGAGGGAGCTATCTGAATGATTTTAAAGAATGAGGAAAATGACCCTATATCTGTTTTAGAAATGTCATTCTGGTGTCATTGCAAAGGATGGATGACAGGAGAGATAGTAAAGGGTATAGTCAAGGCATTAGGCCAGGTGACAGCTCAAATGAGGGTGGTAGCAACGATCTGATATGAGAAACATTTGTAAAGATAGAATTAACAGAACTTATTGTCTGATCAGTGAAAAAGTTGTGCTTTGCTTTGCCTTTTTCTTTATATATGTTCTGTTTAGGTTAATTATTTCATTGTCACCATCATTGTACATAGATTCCAGGAAAGTTTCTAGGTGCATACTGTCAAGCCCAAGCAGACCACTATGTCCTATCAGCCCTGCAGACGTGGACAGTCCAAACTGAGCCTATGCTCTTTCTTCCTAAACATGAACATCCAGATTCTGAAGGGCCTATAGGCCATGTCACCATGTGTAGACTTTTCCTGAGAGTAATTGGAATCCATTAAAATCTTTCAACTGTAAGAATGGACAGCAAAGCCCTGGCTGGGTAACTTCAATGATTAGAGTGTCCTCCCAGATAAGCCGAGGTTGCAGGTTCAATCCCCAGTCAGGGCATATAGAAGAAGCAACCACTAGATGCACAAATAAATGGAACAACAGACAACAAATCGATGTATTTCTCTCCCTCTCTAAAAAAATTAAAAACCACTAACATAAAGAATAGACAGTAAAGAGTTGCATTAATTAGTAAGGTCAAGTGTGGCGAACAAGTGGAGGGGAGCCGCAGTGGAGTGCAGGAGGCCAGAGGGTGTCTCATGTGGCAGTCCACACCTGGGTGGAAGGGATTGCGTACCGGTGAGTTACTTGAGAGTAGAAAAAAATGGAACAATATGAAAGAGACGTGAGTACCAGGAACCTTAGGCTTTTGGCCAAATTTAGGAGTTGTGAAGGATGAAAGAAAGGGATTATTGATTATTCAAGACTGGCAGGAAGATTTTTGCTTGAGCAACTATGTGTATGGCATTACCGTTAAGCTTCAGATGTGACCCAGAGGTGGAAGGGCAGGCTTGACTATTCTGAGTTCCGTGATGTCCAAGGATAGCTGCCCAGTAGGTAGTTGTATAAACAGGTCTGAAGCTCAGGTGAGAGATGTTTATTTAACATAGGGATGGGGACAATGGCACATTGGTTTTGTTTAAGCCATGGTACAGGAAGAAGTAGCCTGCAAAAAATAGATTGCTCAGATCAGAAACTTATGAAAAATAGATAGAGGAAGAGGAGTTCCAGAGGAACTCAGGGATCTGTAGTTAAGAACACTAGCACCACGTGTCAAGAGGCAGGGTCTGCTAAATAGCTGGCATGAAGTGACAAGATTAAGGTACATGTTCAAGAGGATCCACTGGGACAACGGACAAGGCATCCTTTATTGACATGGCCACCAAGCTGAGGCAAAAGATAGGTGGGAGTGGAATTCACACTGTAAGGACTGGAGCTCATCATGGTGAGTATAGAGTATTCACAATCTTTGTCTTCTAAAAGGTAAAGGAAGGCAGCTATGCTCACCCCAATACATTCAATAAAAAATGTGTCTGTGGCAGCAAATAAAGGTAGTGGTGAAAAATAGGAAAAAGAGATAAAGATCAATTGGTGGACAGAGATGTGTTCCTGAAAAAATGTTTAAGAGTATAAATACTTACATAGTTTTTAATTTAGTGTATCTACTTCCTCATCTTTGAAAACTCAATCCTATTTATTCCTTCACACTCACCATCATTAAAAGCTATGTATTGGAACTGTTTTCTTTTAATCTTTGACATTTCCAATTTTTTTGAGAAATTAAATGACAACAACAATACTAATGATGACAGTGCAGTTTTAGAAAGCCTTAACATAAAAGAAACATTGGTTTTTAATAATTTTCATAAGTAAATTCATGCTAGAATAGTACCTATAAAGTTGTGTTTTAAGAATGATGGTTTTATGAAAACCACCCTTTTGTACCAGGCTTTGAAAACTTCTGTTCCAAACCACAGTTGAATTATGTTTTCCTTTCTAAGGAGAATGCATCATAGAGCTGCAAAGTCCATTAGAATGACTCATAAACCGTTAGGTTTTAAATTGAGTTATAGCTTCAGAAAACTATATGGAAGTCACTGTGGGCAGTTCACCAAATATATGATCTCCACAGATACTTGTGGTCAAAAAACTAATTGGATGTTCCTCTATACTTGTAAAGCAAGATGATGGTACAAAAAGTGGAAATTATGACACTGGATGAATTATTGGTACATTCTAAGTACTGCCCCCAGTTTTGCTTCGTTCAGCTTGGCTCGTAGGAAGTAGTTGAAGTGGTTGAGGGAAGGGTAACTAAAGGCAGAACTTCATGGGCTTCTGAATATGAAAAGGTGAAAGAGCCTTGAATTATTTATTATCTACAAATGAGGAGTGGCAGGAGAGACATTTACATTAATGAATGGTTTTGTGGAAATCAATGGACTGTTTTTCGTCATTCCGGCTGTTGGTAGAAAAGGATGAAGTTACTCCTCCGAGTGGGATGACAATGAATAGGAGGTTAATGAAGGATGTGCCTCGTGTTGCCTCATATTTTAAGTACAGAAAAGTCAGTTCTGTGGAGTATTATTGAGAGGAGAAAACCATTCAAAGGTTGGATTGTTTCCTAAATTTGTAGTTCATGATTCTGTACTGTGAACAACTTCCCCTATTAACTTAGCTTTGGTTCACACCCTTTCCTCAGGGCACTCATGAACAGATCAGTGCAGGGCCACAGGTAGCTTCATCTTTCTATTATCCTGAGATCCTAGACAAGACTTAGTTTTTCTCTTTCATCTCACCACTAATCCATAAAAGACATCACCTCTGACATACCAGCAAAATCAGTTTAAGGTATGCCAGCCAAGCCCTGCGTGCTATGCCCTGTCCGTGTGAACTGATTACAAATGTAGCCAACGTGGGTGATGGAAGCAGGACACATCCTCCCCAACAATTTGGGGAGCCTCAGCTGTTACTTGTGGGACCGTTCAGTCTAATCCTACGGTGTCTCAGCTACTCTCTAGTTTTTGTGTGTTTTGTTTTGTTTTTCATCTTTGGTGTATCACTTAACTTCTCTAGGTCTGAGTACTTTTCCTCATTTGGAAAATGTAGCTGATAATATCCCTTCATTGGTGTCTGTGAAAGTCAGTCTATTAATAATTCTCCCTCGCCCCCCCCCCTTTATCCATAATACATTCATCCATCTCTCTAGTCAAAACTTACTGAGCCACTGATAGATATAGAGGTGATGTTCTTACCTTTGAAAATGGCATATTTGTTGCCAGAATCCTGAAATGCAAAGTCCAGTGACAATATGTGAAAACTCAGAAATCTGTGACATGCAATGCAGATGGAGAATTTGGGGCAGGAATGGAGTTATTATGCTCTTTCTCAATTTTTTTTTAATCCTCACCCACAGACATGCTTAGAGGGAGGAAGGAGGAGAGAGAAACATCTACATGAGAGAGAAACATCAAATGGTTGCCTTCTCTATGTTCCCTGACTGGGGATTAAACCCACAATCTGGCATGTGCCCTGACTGGGGATTGAACCGGCAACCTTCCATTGCACAGGGATGACACCCAACCAACTGAGCAACTCTGGCCAGGCCCCTCTTCCTCACTTTAACCAGGTACCTGGTAGCACTGGGTATTCTTTCTCTAGCTTCTCTGATTTAGAACAAATGACAAGGGCTGGAATTTGTTCACAAGACTCTATTTCATATTTTTTAAAGTGATTTATTTAATTTAAAAATCATACAGCATATAACTAAATATGCCTCAGTATTTTGAAATATCTATTTTAATGCTCTCTTAAAAAATTTGAAAAATTGCCCTAATCGGTTTGGCTCAGTGAATAGAGCGTCGGCCTGCAGACTAAAGGGTCCCAGGTTCGATTCCGGTCAAGGGCATGTACCTTGGTTGCAGGCACATCCCCAGTAGGGGGTGTGCAGGAGGCAGCTGATCAATGTTTCTCTCTCATCAATGTTTCTAATGCTCTATCCCTTTCCCTTCCTCTCTGTAAAAAAAAATCAATTAAAAAATTTTGAAAAATTGGTTCTGTGTTAAGTATCATTTTGTTTGTTTTGTTAAGTCAAGTTTATTGAGGTATAATTTACTTCCAGAATTTTATTTTTAGGTATATAGTTTGATACATTTTGACAAATTAAGCCTATGTTGTAAATGCTCCACTATTCAGATCTGGGACATTTCCTCACACCAAAAAGTTTCCTCGTTCCAATTCACAATCCCCTTCCCCAACTACCCTGGGCATGACAGATCTCATTTCTGTCCCTGTAGCTTTGCTTTTTACAGAATGTCGTATCAGTGGAACCATAGAGTATGTGACCTTTGAGACTGGCTTCTTTACTCAGCCTAATGCTCTTAAGATCCTTCCAAGTTTTTGTGGGTAACAATTATTTCTTCCCTTTAATTACTGAGTACTATTCCATGGAATGGGTGTACCATGGTTTGTTTATTCACCAATTGGGTGACATTTTTTGTTTCCACTTTCTGTCTATTAGAAATAAATGTGCTATGAACAATTCTCTACTGACTTTTGAGTGAACATATACTTTCATTTCTCTGAGATAAATACCAGGGAGGCAAGTGCTCAGTGTATAGTGTGTGCTTAGTATTTTGAAGAAACTGGCTTCTGTCTTTAATGTAATCCATCTGAGATTTATTCATGTTGATACATGCATTTGATTTGATCTCTTTTGCTGTTGAGTAATATCCTGTTGTATGGACATACAACAGTGTGTTTATCTATTTTCTAGTTTGTGGGTATTTTGGTTGTCTCCAATTTTTTATGATTTTGAGTAAAATCACTATAAATATTCAGAGGCAGTTTTTTTCCCCTGGCATCTTAACTCACTGAAATTCCTGACCTGCATGGAGAATTTGTCTAGTAAGCAAAATAAATAGAAATATGGTTATCAAACCACTGTGCTTTAGTTATTAAGCCACAGGATTGGGAAATACTCAAGAGATGGTTTTATTTTTTAAAATCTCAATTAGATAGTTTTAGTCAGAGGATTATTGCTATATTCCCACTTTCTCCGAGACTTGTATATCCCAGGTCCATTAAGCAGGATGCAGCCTTGATTTTTGTGTCCTCAGCTTTAACTTGAGAGCAGATCCTGAGCTCATTCTGATAACAGAACAGGCTTCTGGTCTCCATGCCGGAGTGGTTCAGCAGTGATAGCTCAGGACTGCTTCCACAGTGCACATGTCTGTCTCCTGTTCCTCATCTCCAGGGTTCTTGTGCTTTTTCTGCTCATTCTTTTTCAGATATCTGGTCTCAAAAGATTGGAATATTTATTATATCCATCCATACATACCAGTATATACATACATCCTCTCTCTCTCTCTCTCTCTCTCTCTCTCTCTCTCTCTCTCTCTCTCTCTCTTAAACTATGTGCTGAAAAAATAAAATTTATTCTTGTTTTATATTAGCACAGTGAGAAGGCTTTTCTCTTTAATTAGTAGAGGTGATGATTTTTAATGGAAGGCTTAAAGTTTCTTTACAATTCAAATGGTTTTTTAAAAAAGGAATTCTTGAAGAAACTCAAGTTCCTATTTATAGGCACTCTCTAAAGTATATCACAATTAACATCTTTATTTTCTATTTTTTATCTTGTTTGAATTCTACATTTGTTTATTTAAGCATAAATGAAATTTTAAAAGTATATCTTAATAATGGGTTCTCTGAGGCATCTATTATATCACAGAGAGAAATCAAGAAATCTGCATGAGAAAGTCACACATGACAATTACAGAAATGCTATTTTAAAAATCTAGTCTAGAGTCCAATGCTATAAAAATACTTTTAGAATGTTTGATTATTAATTTTTAATGGCATTAGAAGTAGCAATTTTAGTTCAAGACTATACAGAGAGTAATACTAGTGGCTTTAAAAAAATCTTTTTTCCCCCCTGAAAATTTAGAAGTGCCTAAGTGTAGTTGTGGCTATAGTTTCAGGTATTTTTGTGCCTTATCCTTGTTCCCCCAGATAATCAATAGTAGAGACATTCAAGTGGAGGCATGAGCAGAGGTGGTGGCCATTTGGTCTTGTATGTATCCTTGCCTTGTGGAGAGGGCTTACTTTTGCCAGATCTAGGCTGAGTCTAGAGTCTCTCATGCAAAGAAACACTGATCATACAATACACCTTATTTGTTGTTAAAACTGAACTTACATTAATAACATCAGGCCCATTAATGATACAATAATATTTGATAAATGAATATGAGTCATCAATAGAAATCAGTTTATATGATTGCCATTAATATTTAATGAAAACATGTTTTAACTCTTTTTCTCTTTATTTTCACAGTACCACAGTAATATTTTGTATTGAAAATAAGCTACTAACTTTGTAAGGTTTAGTATGTACATTGTTTCCTTGTATCTTTCAAAGGCCCCAATGTATTTCTTGACTTTCAAAGATCTCAGTCTTGTCTCTCTGCCTCAGATCTCCTTACACCACCTATCAACCCTCCTTCCACTTCCAGCAAAATATGGGACACTGTCTGCATAAAAAAATTTTGAGGAAAAGACCTCTAGCAGTGGTTCTTACCTGCTGTGACTCTGCAGAATAAACACAGTGAATTACATCAGACAAGACAGGCCAAAACAATGGGATCACAAGGACAGTGATAGATCAGGAACTTCAGAGTATCTGAAGGAGTAGGTATGGCCAGTAATGACAGCAGAACCCAGCACTTCCCATCAGTCTATGGACATTATGACTGGTGCAACCTAAGTCACATTTCCAATCCTGCAGGCAGTTGAGTTGGGCAACAATTTTAACCCACTAGAACCACCTGAAGAAAGAGAGGAGAGGTGATTCCCAGAAGGAGAATGCTCCTAGAAGAAATAATGGGCCACTGTAGGTAGTTAATGATAGTTTCAGATTCCATGTAAGGAGTGGCAGGCAGACAGTAATGAAAATGGAAGGTATGTAAAAGTCTGGTTTGTTTGTTTGTGGCACTAATTAGTAATATCTTCAATGGGCAAGGTAGAGCCCATTGATGATTACCTCAGAGATTATGACTAGTTTTATTTGTTCTACCATTAATCTGGGTTACTTTTATGACAAATGTATTTTTGAAAATTCTGCCCAGCATGGTGGAGTGGTTTGAGACTAAAGCCAAGGGCGTTTACTACAATAAATAAGTCTTGAGGTAAGGAGCATCCTTATGTTGGACATAGGGATGTTTCTCTGAGAAGTATACTGATTGCTTTGATACTGAGATTTAAATTATTCTTGAAAGAAACCTAGTTTCTTTCATCTGAAATTGTATCTTAAAAATTGATGTGAAGAGCGATGGAAGTCATTTAAAACCACAAACTATAACCTAGACTATTTTTTAGCCTAGAAAGGATAATAGAAATATTATCATTCTTTCCTCAATTATTTCTTTACAGAGAAAAGTGGAAAAAAACATATTTTATAAAGCCAAAATTAAGTACTAAATATAAAATTCAATTTTGTCTCAATCCATTTCAAGACTGAAAATATTTTATATCAAAATAATGACATGCATCAGATATTTTATACCAGCCCTAACCAGTTTGGCTCAGTGGATAGAGCATCGGCCTGTGGACTAAAAGGTCCCAGGTTCGATTTTGGTCAAGGGCATGTACCTTGGTTGTGGGCACATCCCCAGCAGGAGGTGTGCAGGAAGCAGCTAATTGATGTTTCTGTCTCATCAATGTTTCTAGTTCTCTATCCCTCTCCTTTCCTCTCTGTAAAAAATCAATAAAATATATTTAAAAAATTTTTTATACCAAAGTAATATCTAATCTAATAAGAGTAATATGCAAATTGACCCTCACTCCATTACACCCACAAGCCACACCCACATGCCATGCCCACCAACCAATCAGAAGCAAATATGCAAATTAACACAACTAAGATGGTGGCAGCCACAGAGCTGGAGTTGCCCTGGGCAATGGAGGAAGCCAGGGTGCTGCGGACCCTGAGCTCTACTCAAGGCTACGAAGTTTCAATTATAGAAGATAAACCCCAGATACCTGCCAGGCTGGGACCTTGGGTTGCCAGGGGCAACCCAGGCTTCCAGTGGGGGACGAAGGCAACAACGTTTTAATTATAGACGTTAAATAAATCCCAGATACCTGCTTCCAGCTAGGCACCCCAGTAGGGATCTGAACCCTGAGGGGGCTGTGGACAGCCTGAAAGGACCCTCTACCCCTCACCCAGGCTGGCCAGGCACCCCAGTAGGGACCCGAACACTGAAGGGGCTGTGGGCAGCCTGAAATGGCCATCAGCCCCTCACCCAGGCTGGCCAGGCACACCAGCAGGTGGACATCCCCCGAGGGGTCCCAGACTGCAAGAGGGCACAGCCAGGATGAGGGACCCCTTCTCTCCTGAGTGCACAAATTTTTGTGTACCAGGCCTCTAGTTTTATATAATACAATTTGCAAGACCCAAGACAATGATATTTTAAAAAATTATTTACAGCCATGAAATTAGAGTTGCATGGACACATACACACAAACTTTTGAATTAAAAAAAAAGAAATTTAAGGAGGAACTGTTAAGGTAAAGCACATGCTCATTGATTTTGTATTTGAAAGGTCTGTTTGTGTAGTGTTTGTTTTTTAGTGTTGCTGCAGGACTCAGACTAAAGTCGTCCAGGAAGCTGGTTGACTGACCAGTGGGGTCAAGAAGCCAGTCAGCACTTATGTTTCCTTAGGAGAAAACTAGTGTATTAAAGCTGGCAGGTATCCCATTCTCAGACATTCTAAACACCAGGGAATTTGTCTATTTAAAGAAATTGTCAGGAAGGAATAGAGTGAGCAGTCTCTTCTAACCAGGATTGAAGCTGTTGATGAGGACGTGTAGCTATGGATTCAGAACAGAAGATGATTTAAGTCTGCAGACCCCAGAATGTATATTTGGGGTAAGGATCTACCTCTGTTTTGTTGAGTCTGAACCCAAGAGAACTTCTCTCCTGAGCTACCCAGGAATTCAAACTTGTCTGATACTGTTTTAATTTCATAGCATTGCCTTCTCTTGGGAGAGACAGGGCAGTAATTGGGGTTCCAAAACTTGGAAACACCCAGTAGTGGGATCATGGTATTTAGAAAGGCGGGGACAATAATGAAATGACAGGGTTTGATTTCAGCAATACGCCATGCCATTCAGAAGTATCTGAAAACAGCCATCAGGAGGCAGTTTTAGTCTTAAAGGGGCTGGACTTCTCCAGAGAAATTCTCAATGAGTGTGTAAATGATAAGATAATAGCTAGTTGATACCCAGAGGTGGCACTCTAAATCACCAGGCTGTGCACATTCTGAATGTAGTTGGGTTGTCTCTGAAAAGGAACGTGGTCATTCAGTCCTCATAGTATCAAGTAAATTACTGTGTTAGGCATTATCACATGGGAATAATTTGGGAACCATCTATGACACAGGACCGAGCATCCGTGACATGGTACGCTCCATGAACTATAGATTTGATTAGACATCTGGGTCCACTGGGATAATGAATCAGGAACATGACCTCATGGTAACAATCTTCAGATTTATTCTTACTCTAAAACAAATCCCGAAAAGAATTATGATTGTAAATCTATGCTCACTGAAAAGCTATTTATCATAATCACTTGTTATTAAATAAATATTGAAAGGGAAATATTAAATGTGGAAAGGTATAGATCAATATGTACAAAATAAATGTACTTTAGAGTATGCAGTAATTTTTGTCATTTATGTTTGTTTCATTTCCATTTTAATGAAAAATAAAACAATTTTCACACTTTCTTATTAGAAAAGCATGCCCTAATAATTGGATGGAAACCCAAGAAATGGTCACATACTACATAAATTAAAAAATTGAAAGACAGTAAAGTAGTGAGATTAAAAATATTATTGATTTTTTAAAATAATAATTTAAGTTAAACTTATTTTTCTCTCTTTCAGAGAAGCAGAAGCATTTCAATGCAAGATTATATGAAACAGGCATTTTGGACTTAAATCCTGAGATATTTTAGGACATAACATCTATATCCTTTGCAAATGCAATTTCTTCGCACTATTTTTTGCTCTATAAGGAAGGATATAGACCTGCAGCTTGATTGCAAGGATGTTAAAATTTTTAAAGAATTCAATGCTTAGAAAGATTTTTTTTAAGGCTCTGGGGGAGTATGTTAAACGTGATTATAGTCTTGTCTTTGAAAATCCTCACGCTCCCTTTGTTTCATTGTCATTGTATATACAGCAAAAAATAACTCTGGAAGCATGTATAACAATTGATCCCGAGA
>PVJC01005097.1:0-60475 GCA_004026665.1 Murina feae | reverse complement strand
ATTTTAATGATATTGATTCTACCAATCCATGAACATGGTATGTTCTTCCATCTGTTTATGTCTTCCTCTATCTCTTTTTTCAACGTCCTGTAGTTTTCTGAGTAGAGGTCTTTTACCTCTTTAGTTAAATTTATTCCTAGGTATCTTAGTTTTTTTGGTGTGATGGTAAATGGGATTTTTTTTTAGTCTCTCTTTCTGTACATTCATTATTGGTGTACAAAAATGCCATAGATTTCTTGGCGTTAATTTTGTATCCTGCTACATTGCCGAATTCATTTATTAAGTCTAATAATTTTTTGATGGAGTCATTAGGGTTTTTTATGTATAATATCATGTCATCTGCAAATAAGGACAGTTTTACTTCTTCTTTTCCAATTTGGATGCCTTTTATATCTTCTTCTTGTCTAATCGCAATTGCTAATACTTCCAGTACTATGTCAAACAGGAGTCGTGAGAGTGGGCAACCCTGTCTTGTTCCTGTTCTAAGGTGAAATCAAAAATTATTGTTGCCCAGAAATTTTTTCAGATCAATTTTACTTAATTGAAGGTTCAGATTTTATATTGTGTTCCCACCATGTTATTTGCCATAGGATTTGATACATCTAGTGAGTGAAGGTGATAAGAATGGGAATGGTAGTTGGTACAATTATGACTATTGAAACTATTTGTTTCTCCTCTAAGATTAGAAAATGAAGAAAAACAGGTAGGGAAATGGAGTACACTACAAAAACACTGATCCTTTTCAATAATCTCTAAATCTTATCTCTTGCTCCTCCATTACCTTGTTTTTTGTTTTTTTGGTTTATTCCTTAAAATATTACAAAGAGTAGAACATAAGTTGTATGAGTTCCCTATAAATGTTGGAGATTAAACCTTTATTGGTGGTAACATTGGCAAATATGTTTTCCCATGCAGTGGGCTTTCTTGTTGTTTTGTTGATGGTTTCTTTTGCTGTACAGAAGCTTTTTATTTTGATGAAGTCACATTTGTTTATATTCTCTTTAGTTTCCAATGCCCTAGGAGCTGTATCTGTGAAGAAACTGCTTCAGCATATGTCTGATATTTTGTTTCCTTTAAATCCCTCTAGTATTTTTATGGTTTCCCTTCTTACATTTAAGTCCTTTATCCATTTTGAGTTTATTTTTGTGTAAGATTTAAGTTGGTGGTCTAGTTTCATTTTTTTGCATGGATCTCTCCAATTTACTCAACACCATTTATTGAAGAGACTGTCTTGCCTCCTTTGTCAAATATTAATTGAGCATATTGGTTTCGGTCAATTTCTGGGTTCTCTATTTTATTCCATTGGTCTATATGTCTATTTTTGTGCCAGTATCAGGCAGTTTTGAGAACTGTGGCTTTGTAATATAGCTTGATACCTAGTATGGAGATCCCACCTACATTGTTCTTTCTCAGGATCACTGCAGCTATTTGGGGTCTTTTTTTATTCCAGATGAATTTTTGAAGAGTTCGTTCTAGGTCTGTGAAATATGCTGTTGGTATTTTAATGGAGATTGCACTGAATTTATAGATTGCTTTGGGTAGTATGGACATTTTAATGATATTGATTCTACCAATCCATGAACATTGTATGTTCTTCCATCTGTTTATGTCTTCCTCTATACCTTTTTTCAACATACTGTAGTTTTCTGAGTAGAGGTCTTTTACCTCTTTAGTTAAATTTATTCCTAGGTATATTAATTTTTTGATGTGATGGTAAATGGGATTGCTTTTTTAGTCTCTTTTTCTGTAAGTTCTCCATTGGTGTATAGAAATGTCATAGATTTTTTGGCATTAATTTTGTATCCTCCTACATTGCCGAATTCATTTATTAAGTCTAATAATATTTTGATGGAGTCTTTAGGGTGTTTTATGTACAATACCATGTCATCTGCGAATAAGGATAGTTTTACTTCTTCTTTGCCAATTTGTACACATTTTATTTCTTCTTCTTGTCTAATCACAATGGCTAATACTTCCAGTACTATGCCAAACAGGAGTGGTGAGAGTGGGCATACCTGTTTTGTTCCTGTTCTTAAGGGAATGGTTTTAGTTTTTACCCATTGAGTATGATGTCGGCTGAGAGTTTGTCATATATGGCTTTTATTATGTTGAGGTGTGATCCTTCTATTCCCACCTTGCTGAGAGTTTTTATCCAAAATGGGTGTTGGATTTTGTTAAATGCTTTTTCTGCATCAATTGATATGACTATGTGGTTTTTATATCTCAATTTGTTTATGTGATGTATCACGTTTATTGATTGGCAGATATTGTACCATCTTTGCATCCCTGGGAAAAATCCTACTTGGTCATGGTGTATGATCTTTCTGATGTACTGCTGGATCTGATTTGCTAGAGTTTTGTTGAGGATTTTGGCATCTATGTTCATGAGGGGTATTGGCCTGTAATTCTCTTTCATTGTGTTGTCTTTATCTGGTTTTGTTGTTAAGATAATACTGGTTTCAAAGAAGGAGCTTGGAAGTGTTCCTACATCTTGAATTTTTTGGGATAGTCTGAGGAGGATAGGTTTTAGTTCTTCCTTGAATGTTTGGTAAAATTCCCCTGTGAAGCCATCTGGCCCCAGGATTTTGTTTGCTGGAAACTTTTTGATTACTGCTTTAATTTCTTCCATAATTATTGGCCTATTGAGATTTTTAGATTCTCCTGATTGAGTTTTGGAAGGTTGTATTTTTCTAAGAATATGTCGATTTCCTCCAGGTTGTCCAGTTTTTTGGAATAGAGTTGTTCGTAGTATTTTTTATCAATCCTTTGCATTTCTGTGGGGTGTGTTGCTATTTACCCTCTTTCATTTCTGATTTTGTTTATTTGGGTCCTTTCTTTTTGCTTCTTGGTGAGCTTGACTAGAGGTTCATGAATCTTTTTTATCCTTTTAAACAACCAGCTCTTGGTTTTGTTGATCTTTTGTACTGTGTTTTTGGTCTCTATGCTATTTATCTCTGCTCTGATCTTTATTATTTCCTTCTTTCTGCTTACACTGGACTTTTCTTGTTAATCTCTTTCTAAATCTTTGAGTTGTAGGGTTAGTTAATTTATTATCATTGTTTTTTGCTTTTTTCAGGAGGCTTGTAGAGCTATGAACTTCCCTTCAAGACTGTTTTCACTGTGTCCCATAGGTTTTGGATTGTTTTGTTTTCATTGTCATTTGTTGCCATGATGGTTTTTTATTTCTTCTTTGATCTCTCTGGTAATTCAGTCATTGTTTAATAGCATGCTGTTTAGTCTCCATGTGTTTGATTTTTTTGGATTGGTTTTATTGTAGTTGATTTCCAGTTTTATACCATTGTTATCTGAGAAGATACTTGATATGATTTCTATCTTCTTGAATTTGCTTGTGTCCCAATATATGGTCAATCTTTGAGAATGACCCATGTACACTTGAGAAGAATGTATATTCTGTGGCTTTGGGGTGAAGTGTTGTGAAGATGTCAGTTAATTCCATCTGATCTAGTGAGTCATTTATGATTGATGTTTCTTTGCTGATTTTTTGTTTAAAGGATTTGTCCAATGGTGATAGTGGGGTATTAAAGTCCTATACTATGATTGTATTACTGTCAATCTCTCCCTTGATATCCTCCAGAAGTTTTTTTTATGTCTTTGGGTGCTCCTATATTGGGTGTGCATATGTTTACCAGAGTTATTTCTTCTTGTTGGATTGCTCCTTTTAGTATTATGTAGTGGCCTTCCTTATCTCTTGTTATGTCCTTCACTTTGGGATCTAATTTGTCAGATATGAGTATTGCTAACCCAGCTTTTTTTTTTCATTTCCATCGCCTGAAAAACCTTTTTCCATCCCTTCACCGTCAACCTGTGTGCGTCTTTTATTTTGAGGTGGGTTTCCTGTAGACAGCAGATATATGGGTCATGTTTTATTATCCACTCAGTTACCCTATGACTTTTGATTGAGGCATTTAATCCATTTACATTTAAAGTTGTTATTGATAGATAATTGTCGCCATTTTTATCCTTTACCCCTGTGTTCCTTCTTCGTTTTCTTTTTTTTTTCTTTTTACAGCAGACCCTTTAACATTTCATGCATTGCTGGTTTGGTGGTAACAAACTCCCTTAGTCCATTTTTGTCTGTGAAGCTTCTGATTTCATCCTCACTTTTGATCGATAGCCTTGCTGTGTATAGTATTCTTGGATTCAGATCCTTCCTTTGCATGACTTTGTATATTTCATTCCATTCCCTTCTTGCCTGATGTATTTCTTTTGAGAGATCAGTCACTAGTCTGATGGGGGATCCTCTGTAGGTAACTTTCTGTCTTTCCCTGGCTGCTTTTAAGATTCTTACTTTGTCATTGGTGTTTGCCAATTTAATTATGATGTGCCTTGGTGTTGGTCTTTTGGGTTCATTTTGTTTGGACCTCTGTGAGCTTCTTGGATTTGTGTGAGTTTTTTCTTCCCTATATCAGGGAAGTTTTTTGTTGTTATTTCTTCAAACAAGCTTTCTATTCTTTGCTCAGTTTCCTCTCCTTTTGGAATCCTTATTACACAGATGTTGTTTCTTTTTGTGTTGTCCCAAAGTTCTCTTAGGCTCTCCTCCTGCTTTTTAATTTTTTTCTAGAAGCTGCTCTATTTGGGTATTTTTTCCTACCTTGTCCGAAAGCTCACAGATGCAGTCCTCTGCTTCTTCTAGTCTACTGCTGATGCTTTGTATTGAGTTCTTTATAAAGTGATGTCACTTTTTATTTCTTCTTGGTTCTTCTTCATTTCCACTTGGTTCTTACACATATTGTTGAATTTGTCTTCCATTCTTCTCAACCACCTTATTACCATTTCTCTGAATTCCTTCTCTGACAGGCTTTCGTTTACTTCAATTTCTAGTGATGCCTGTTTCTCTTTCATAAGTGGGCTGTTTCTTTGTCTCCCCATGATCTCTCTTCTCTGGGTGTCTGGTTATGTAGTTCTCTCTCTCCTGCATTGATTTAAAGGCACAAAATACAGCACAAAAAGACACAATGCAAAGGTATGAAGCACAAATGTATTCACAATGCTAATAACCCCAAATAAAGGTGACCTCCAGAGAAAAGAGACTTAGGGAATAATGAAGAAAGAAGAGAAAAAGGAAAAATAAAAGAAAGAAAAAAAGGGAGTGCATAAATGAAATTGATAAAAGGAAAAAAAAAGTAAGAGAGAAAAAGAGAATTAAATAGAAGAGGGGAAGAAACTATATGGGAAGAAAACTCTAATAAAACAGCCACTAATTTCAACAAATGCTAGCAACAGATACCCAGGGATGAATGCAAACTACAAACAACAACTAATATCAATAGAGGCAAAGGAAAACAGAAGCAAAAAAAAAAAAAAGAACAAAACAAGCAAACAAAAAAAACAGAAAGAAAAAGAGAAACAATCTCACAAACAAGCATAAAAAAACAGTATAATCAGCCATCAAGCTAACAACAGCAAAACAACAGAGAGAAAAAGGAATTTGGAGAGTGTAGAAAGAGAAGAATGAAGTGTGTATGAACTTAAAGCAGGGGACTGAAGATTAGAGAGATAAGTAGGGTAAAATTTTTACAAGGGATAAAAAGAGGGTGTAGGGAAAATCTAAAGCAAGAATAGGTTAAGAGAAACAGGACAACAAAAGGGGAAAAGTGAAGAAGAGAGTATTGGCATAAAGGTAAAGTGGAGATAGAGTAAAATGATGCTAAAGGAAAGATGAAAATAGAATGTAGAACACTAATCCCAACATAAAATAAAGAGAATATAAAATGACACTTTTAAAAAAAGGTAAAATAGTAGTAGTAATAATATTGATTAAAAATAAAAATGTAATAATTTAAAAGGTAAAATCAAGTGAGGAAAAAAGAAAAAAATGGTTTCTTAAGTAAAAGGTGAAAAAAATAAAAATGTACAGTAGTGAGCACCATTCACTTCCTCTACTTTTCTGGTTGGAACGCCTTTGTCCTGTCAGCTATTCAGGAGAGTATTGAGGTTCCCTTTGATACACTGCTCCTCCGTGTTGTAAGCCACAGTCCTGATTTTAAAGCAGGCAGTATTTCTTTGTTTCCCTGTATTTGCGTTTATAGAAGAGTCAGTTTGTGGTTCAGCCCCTGGGTGGCATTGTTTCTGGAGTGACCTCCAAGCTATACATCCTTTCTAGCCAGTATTTAGGCCTTATTTTCCCTATTGGACTTAATACTGGTTTGGGAGAATGGACTGCCCCAGAGCTGGTTTCTTGGTCTGTTACTCCCTGCTCTGATTTTCAAGTTCCACAAAAACAACTTTCCCCTGCAGTCTCTGTGAGTGACCCCAATTGAGTGATCCCATGTATTGGGTTTAATAATCAAAAGCAAGGATTTAATGAGGAAAAAAAAAAAAGAAAAGGAGCCTGCGGAAGTGTGAGAGCTCACAACCTCCACCATCCAACTCCATGCAATTCTCCCAATGTCTCTTCTGCATGTCCTCTCTTCTCTTGCACTGAGCAGTCAGCACACTGGCAAAATCAGAGGCTGCCTTTTTGCACACAATCCAGCTAGGGGCTGATTTTTTTAGAGTTCCCTTCTTCTAGCAATCCTGCGGGACCCCTTAAAATTTTACTCATATAAATATGTACCAGGTTGTTTTGTTTATTATGTAAATGATGCTCATTTTAACTCTGTGGGTTTTCTCTGCTAGAATTATATAATTTAATAAAAAAGTAATATGCTAATTGTGTCACTCCGCTACATCCCAAACCATGCCCACCAGCCAATCACAGTGACTATGTGCAAATTAACCCAACCAAGACAGCAGCCTGCAGCCACAGAGCTAGAGCAAACAGGAGGCTTTGTTGCCCCAGCGATGAAGGAAGCTGCCTTCCTAGGCTGGCTGTGGCCTCTGTTCAAGCCAACAAAGTTTCAATTTTAGAAGATAAGTACACCCCAGATACCTGCTTCCAGCCAGCCTCACTGGGAGCTTAGGTTGCTGGGGGCTGTGGACACCCTGCAAAGAGCCATCAGCCCCTCACCCAGGATGGCCAACCCTCATGGGGTGAGTGACCCTGCTGGGAGGCTTGGCCAGCCTGAAAAGGGCCCTCAGCCCCTCACCCAGGCTGGCTAGGCACCCCAGCAGGGACCCCCACCCTGAAGGGGATGTAGCCAACCTGCAAACAGCCATCAGCCACTCACCTAGGCTGGTCAGGAACCCCAGCAAGACCCCCACCTTGATCTGGGACACCCTTCAGGGCAAACCAGCCACTCCCCACCCATGCACCAGGCCTCTATCCTGTATAATAAAAGGGTAATATGCAAATTGACCCTAACAGCAGAACGACTGGGAATGACTGGTTACTATGACACACACTAACCACCAGGGGGCAGATGCTCAATGCAGGAGCTGCCTCTAGTGGTCAGTGCACTCCCACAGGGGGAGCTCTGCTCAGCCACACGTGAAGCTGATGGCTGCCAGTACAGCGGTGTTGGTGGGAACCTCTCCTGCCTCCTAGGCAGCACTAAGGATATCCGACTGCAGCTTAGGCCTGCTCCCCACTGGCAAGTGGGCTGCCAGAGTGATGTCTGACTGCCAGCTTAGGCCTGATCACCCAGGAGCGGGCCTAAGCCAGCAGGTGGACATCCCCCAGGGGTTTCCAGACTGTGAGAGGGCACAGGCTGGGCTGAGGTGCTGGAAACTGATTGTTTTTAACCTACTTTGGTTGCTCTGAAAGGTCAGAGCTATGCACCCACTGTTTAAGTTGAAACATTGTTAATTATAGCAAATCTCCACCTGTTAATTACATGTAAAATTCTTCCTCAGAATTTCCTGCCTAAGAATATTGTTGTTTTCTCAGAGACTCAATAAAAGGCTGGTGAGACTCAGGCATCAGTGGGCAATCTACTCTGGTAGAGGAAAGATGCCACGCCTGGTCCCCCAGTTTCCAAATTGATTATCTTCCAGTCTCTCTCTCTTCATTTTGTGTGCGGCCTCCTTCAGAACTCGGACCCTGAATAGGAACCCTGAACCACGCTGGACGTGTAAGGGGCTTCAATACTGAGGGACCCCCCCCCACCCCCCGCATGCACAAATTTTTGTGCACTGGGCCTCTAGTGTTATATTAAGTTTAGATGAAGCAAATTCTAAAAATATTCAATTATATTCATTTCCAGTTATGATTTAAGGAAATAAAATAAGTACAAGATGAATTGTAATAGGGAAATAGTTTGGAATGCATCCAATTTCCAATTATATGTTTTATTTGGGATCTTTATTGTGTATACAATTCAAATTTCAAGTTTATTTAGCATAATATGGCAAATATTAAACAACTCCTGTATCTACTGTATAACTATCTTTGATTATAATAAATTAAAGTACTGAGGTTTCATTCTACACATTCTTACGAGGGCAGAGGACCTATGTTTTAGACATCTGCATTCTTGTGAAACAAAATTCAGAGATTCACTAGATAAATATGGAGATCAGAGAGATTATGAGAAAAAGGAAAACTGCAAATAAAAATTTCAAAGTTAAAGATAGATTAAAATATTTCTAATAGGCAATGCTGGAGAAAGTATCAGCACCTAGTTGTTCATGTTCTTGTAGTTAGCTCCTGCTAGCAGTTAAACAAGAGCTCTCCTCTATATGTGGCATGAAGATGAGAGTCTTTGAAACTAAATATTCCCTGGGCCACCTTGATAATTAGTCTCTAATTCCTAAGTTTGATGGAGTGCATTCATCCTATCATATCCATTGGGCTCTGCAATTAAAAATCATGATTTATTTTATAATCTTCTCATTACAAACTTAAATATGTAAATCTTCTACAAAATCTGGCAGCACAAAGTGAACTAGAAATTCTAGGCCCGGTTCTGCCACCCACCAGGTATGTGATTTACTTAAGTCTTTCACCTCTCAAAATTACAATGCCATTATCTATAAAAATCTTTTTTGGAAGTGAGAGTGAAGTAAAATACTATACTTGAAAGAGTTTTTAAAAATTATTAAACTCCATAACTATAATTATAATAATTCTATCAAAGCTCACAGTCTTCCAATAAAAATTTAAAAATTCTCTTTATTATTTTTTCAATAATATATGCTTAAATGATCAAATACCATGTTAAAATTTATTTAAAAATTTGTTTCTCCCTGTGCACATATTATTAAGCAAAATAAATTAATATCCATTCCTTTATGTTTTTAATCTTGTAACATAGATCTACTAAAAAATTCCCATTAGTCAAGTCATAAATAAAATTTTCTAGCAAACATCATCAGGTTAACATTGTTTAATCAGGTATTCAATTTAATTTAACCTTTATTTAATAGATAAATAAAATAGAATAGTAGAGATCATTTTAGTAGTCCTATAGATCAGTTCACATTATCCACATAAATCAAGTTGGCACTACAGCCATTTTGTTGTAACTTATACATGAGATTATTCTCTTCTTTGGAATAAGCATTAAAGCAATAATATATTTTATAAATGTACAAATAAAATGATTATATATCCTAATAAATTTTGCTATTATAATATGCTGTGGTTTTTCTAAGGTCACAATAATAAAAAACAGACTTAAATACAGTTGATTTTAATTTAACCATTATTTACATACTAGAGCTCCAGTGCACAAAATTTGTGCATTTGGGTGGGGGTCCCTCAGCCTGGCCTGCACCCTCTCTCAGTCTGGGAGCCCTTGAGGATGTCTGATTGCTGGCTTAGGCCCACTCCACACAAGGAGCGGGCCTAAGCCAGCAGTTGGACATCCTTAGTGCTGCTGTGGAGGTGGGAGAGGCTCCCACCACTGCCGTTGCACTCACCAGCTGTGAGCCCAGCTTCTGTCTGAGAGGCACTCCCACTGTACAAGCACACTGATGACCAGGGGGAAGCTCCTGCACTGAGTGTCTGCCCCTGGTGGTCAGTGCACATCATAGCAACCGGTTCTTCTGCTGTTTGATCGATTTGTATATTAGCCTTTTATTATATAGGACTAGGGGCCCGGTGCACGAAATTCATGCATGGGGGGCAGGATTCCTCAGCCTAGCCTGCCCCCTCTCACATACTGGGAGCCCTCAGGGAGTGTCCTACTGACTGCTCCCTGCCAAGGGGAGCAGGCCTAAGCCAGTGTGGCCTCCCTTTGTGGGAGGCAACCAGGCTAATCAGGGGAAGCCACCAATCCCATCACCCCACTGTTGCAGACACTGTCAGTCACCACAGCCACCAAGGTGTTTTCATCAACACGGACTCCAGTCCCTTCACCATGAAGAAATGACAACTTTCTTTAGGCATTTTCAAGATGTGTCTTTTATAGGATATGACATTTCTTTCTTTCTTTCTTTATTTTTATCCTCATGAGAGGATATGTTTTCATTAATTTTTAGAGAATATGGGGGAGAAGGGAAAAACAGAGAGAAACATCAAAGTGAGAGGAACACTTTGATTGGTTGCCTCTTGCATGAAACCTGACCTGGGCCCCTACAACCTAGGTACATGCCCTTGGTCAGAACTGAACTCAGACCCTGCAGTCAGCAAGTTGAGGCATTATGCACTGAGCCAAACTGGCTAGGGAAGGATATGACATTTCATAGCCCTACAGCAGTGGACCTTCATTTTTTTTCTCCAGGAGTGTGGTGGAAAAACCCTAGATTGCCTTTTTGTATTCTTATTACCCAAATTACTAAGAATATTACCACTGTCATACAGGGAGCTTAGCCAATGAGTGTTAAGAAAAGGTGTTTCCTCTGTAGTTCACTGTGATCACCGGCTCCATCCCTAACCCTCCAATCCCAGCTCCACCCTTGCACAAGCCTATAACCTCTGGCTGAGGCTGTAGGCCTGGGAAGAAGATCCCAGGTCCCTCTGATTGCTGGCTTCACAGAGCCCAGGCCTCTGTGATCACTGTCTCTGATCCTGACCCCTGCCATTGCCAGCTCTGCCCTTGCCCCACTGGCAGCCTCTGACCAAGGCTGCAGGCCTGGGCAGGGGACCCCCAGACCCCTGCTTTGCCAGCTCCACCAGTGCCCAGACCCCTACGATCACAGGCTCCGCCCCTGCCCATCAGATCTCTGGCCCTGTAGAGCCCAGGCCCCTTTGATCTCCGGCCGTGCCCCTGACCAGTATGAGGCCTCTGGCCCAGGCCTTATTTCTGGGTAAGGCACCCTCATACCCCTCCCATCACTGGCTCTGCCCCTGCCCCCTATGATCACTAACTCTACCCTTGCCCATGCCTGAGGCCTCTGGTGAAGGCCTCTGGCCTGGGCAGAGAACCCCCAGCCCCCTCTGATTGCCTATCTGCCCCTCAGGCCCCCTGCCTCCCCCGCCACCTGCCTAGCTAACAGACTGACCACTTCAGTGGTCGGCTGAGCTGGACTGGGTGCCGCCATCTTGTTGTTATGGGGGTGGCCATCTTTGTGATGGAGTGATGCCTAATTTGCACATACTATTTTATTAGATGGGATTATTATATAGGATGTGTCTTATGAATTAATTTACCTGAACCTTTTCTACTTCTTTTGGTAATTATCAAGTCTTTTGACATATTAACTTATCTCTTTGGCCCTCAGGTTCCCAATCTTTAATATTTAATCAGTATATACTCTTCTCTAGTGAAACATATATGGGCAAACATTTTAAGTTCTATGAGTAATGCAAACTTAAGGGGAAAAAATCTAACTTATGTTGACTAGACTTCTGAAGTATTTTGCTAGGATCGATGTGACACAGTGAGTATTAATTGTATAATATTAAATTCCATTTTTTTCTTCTAAGGCAGTGTATTCAGTTTTCCTTGTTGGATAAACTTGCTGAGTCCAGTTAGCCATGAGTAGAATTTTTAACTCAGCCTCTCAGGGAAGAGGATAGCATTAGTAAGAGGCAGTCAGTCTACTCTTCAGCTAAGCCACAGAGGGAGCATACTGTAACTTGATCCCCACATATCTCTGTAGCCACAGCTGTGCCTTTTTTGTCTTCAATTTTCACTCTAGCAATATTGAGTTGTCCTCTTGTTACCTATATACAGCATGCCATTTCTGGCTCTGAACCTTTAATAATGTTGGTTTCTCTAACCCTTATGCCCTTCCCAACAAACTAAGTCTTTCAAAACTCAGCTAGATATCACCTTAAGGATGATTTCTGATCCCCGCTTCTACTAGGGAAGACTTAATCTCCCTTCATTAATGTTCTTCATTAATTATCAAGCCCCTTTAGAATCTTCGCTCTTACTGATTAGTATGGAAATGATTCATGAGTATTTCTGACTGCCCAGCCAGTTTGCAAATTCTTAAGTTTAGGTATCAGTCCTTAATAACCTTTATAGGGACCCTACATATGTATCTAGCAGGTACTGGAAAATAAACCTTACATGTATAGTTAGTGGCTATTGGGAAAAATTCATCTGTGGAACTCCCAACACACTGTTTGAAACATATTTTGTTGGAATATTCTATGGAAAAGAAATAATTTTTAGGTTTAGTAAAACTACACAACTGAACTCAATTTCAGTTTTCTTCAGTAAAGAAATAATGCCAAAATCTTAAGTTGACTATATACTGTTTTCATCAGTACTTTCCTGAATTATGTCATAAGCATTAGCTTTTTAGGCTTTCTTGTTTTAGTTATCTTTTTAACATTAAAATACCTTTGTTTTTATTTAATCTCCATGTGTACATCACTGTGTTCAATTAATGGTATATATGATAAGTTCAGAGAAAAAATACAAATGTGTAATGGTGAAAAATAAAATCTATATATATAAAAGCCAAGTGACCAGAATGATGGAATGACTGGAACGACTGGTTGCTATGATGTGCACTGTGGTGGCCAGCTAGCCCAATTAGAGCCCTGATTAGCCCTCCAACCATCCACAGCCCCTCCCCCAGCCAATCCTCCCCCAACCTGCCACCCAACCCCAATCAGGGGTGTGACCAGCTGGCCAACCTCCCACATTCCCTCCCTCCTGCTGATCTGACCCCAATCACTCCCCATCAGGGCAGGCTGGCTGGACCCCACATGTGCACAAATTCATGCACCAGGCCTCTAGTATTGATATAAAGACTAGAGATTCATTAAAATATCTCCTCAATATCTATTCTTTATAAACTGAATACAGCTGTTTGTGAGAACAGGGAACTACATCAAATAAATTGACTTGTCATTAAAATGATCAATTGAATTAACATTCATGATGCAAATAATAAATCAATTCAAGCATACACTTCAGAGTCTAAATTCTCAGAATGAATATTGTCCATTGATTTAACACATCGTTTAATCCTTGTATATATATTTTTAAAAATATCACTTCAGTTCTAATACTAAATGGTCTATAGTAAATCATATAAAGATAAATTAATATACCTTTACCTTTAATAAGCTTTAATAAACTTGTTTCTAGGTTATAAAAAGATCATAGTGAACTCAAACACAAAATCAAACAAAAATACCAAATGTACAGTTGGAGAGTGACTTAAAGATGAAATTAAATAATGCCAAGAAAAGTATTTATTACAGTGTTTAACATAAAATGAGTGCTCCACAAATGGTGGTTTTTATTTTTACTGGTATTGTGTTGTCATTGTTAACTTGAGTTTAAGGTAGGAGATCATATTTCATTGGGGAGATCAGTGCAGAAGTCTTGAAGGAGGTGGCATGTATTGTTTTTAGGTAGAAGAGCAAGGGAAAGAAATAAATCAAGGACTAAAAGAGAAATGAGAGGAAGCTTGAAAATTGAGTTGTCCACTATGATTGCAATGGGAAGTAGAAAAGTAATAGTTGAGAAGATTTGAGGCAAATATGTGGGGCCAAAAAAATCCCAGGCTAATGGGTTTGGAATTAATTTATGAATTCATGAGAAACTGGACCCCAGGAGACTGAAATGCCAGATACTGAAGGCAACACTCAAGAAAGGGAGGGCAAGAGGGGAAGCATCTGAAGGAAGACAACATACATGTTAGTATCAGGAGTCTGAGGAAGATAATGATAGAACTAGGGAAGGAAAGAATGAACTGCCAAAATGTAGGATTAGAGAATCGAAGGAGCCAGAATAAATAAGATGATCAAGAAGAAATAAATCAGCAACTTGGGAGGCAGAGTATCCTAGACTAACTGGTGGCACCAATAAAGCATTTAATGGCCTTGACGGTTTATTTGACAAAGACACAACTTTGCTAGCAGGATGTTGGTAGAAACTTAACTAAGGAGGAAATCAATTTAAAATTTTTTAACGTTATTATGTTATTTATATGTTTAAAGTACTTAGTTAGAAAGAGATATAGTGGAAATAGTCTGAAATTTGTGCTTTAGATCCATCTCTCGATTGCTACATTTGCTAACTTAGTTAAAAATTTTTCTCTGGTTTTAAATTCCCTCAGGGGAAAAAATCAAAGCGTGGTGTGTATGTTCTGTTCAAGATTGTGCTGAAGCAAGAGAAAGTCTTGCATAAAAATTCAGTCTAAATTATATTATCTTAAATTATATTAATAATACCTAAAATCCTATTTTCTTAAATAATATGAATCCATTGTCCTTTAACATCCTGAAGTCTGTTAGATTTTCAGATTTCCCTAGCACATTAGATGAGCTGATTTTTTTCATCACTCAAAATTTATTCTTTACATTTCATTTTGTGTTTAACATTTTGTATAAAATTTATAAATGTTAACTTAGAAAATAAATGCAGTGGAATTGCTGTGATTATATGCATTTCAATGTCTCACCCTGAATATATTTTTAAAAAATTTTTTTGGGGAAAACCTAAAACTCATTATTATTCTATTAATTTGGAGTTTGGAACAATGCAACTTGATGGGGCTTCTGGTGCTGTAAAAAAGGTCTTACCAAACAAACTCAGAAGAATGTAGCTAATATGTATACTTTCTAAATGAAGCTTTTATCATAACTAACTTTTTGTATATACGCCTCTAATTGAAAAATTCAAGAAATAAAATAGAATACAAACTTCTGATATTTTTGTTAACAAACCTAGAATATGTCTAAAATTAATAGCAAATCACTAAAATTGTACATGACTCAGGCAAATGTCTCTAAAACTCTTATTTAAATTATTTTTATATTCTCACTTATAGTAGTTTTTATTGTTTTGTTTTCCACTTTCTAAGTTTTTTGTTTGTTTCTTTTCATCTTGCAAAGTCCCTGTATTTTAGGTATAACTGCCTTTTTTATTTAGAAAAATTAGAAGATATCATATATCTATGTCTCCACTTCTCCTAGTTTCCATTTGTATTTATCTAGTCTGATTCACTTTATCCTTAAAACTGACTTTTCAATCTTATCAAATGAAAACATTTTTCTGGCTTCAAGCTCCATTGCTACTCACAGAGACAGATTTTATTTTAGATCCAGCTAGGGGAACCTAGTTCCATTAAAGACCTCTACCAACAGGGTAAAAAAAAATCAATAATCAATATTTAAATCAAGTAGCAAAGATATATAATAAGAAGTAAACTATATTTTAATTCTATATTATGTACAGAGAGAACTGAAGGGAACAGAGAAACATGACAGTCTCAGAATTTCAGTGAACCCTAAAATCAGAGTTCAAACATTTATATACATACTTGTAATCTTCAAAATTCAGGGGGGGGGGGAAGACAAAAAAATCTTATCTAATAAAAGAGTAATATTGAAATTGACCATTTCTATAAGATGCCTAAGCCATGCTCACCAGCCAATCAGAGTGGCTGTATGCAAATTAACCCAGCCAAGATGGAGGCCAGCAGTCACAGAGATAGAGTAAACAGCAGGCTTCCCTTGCACCAGGAGTAAACTGTCTGCCTAGGCCGGCTGGGCCTCTCTCTGTTCAAGGCAACATAATTGCAATTATAAAAGCCACAGAGCTGAACCAAACAGGAGGCTTCCGTTGCACCAGCGATCGAGGAAACTGCCTGCCTAGGCTGGCTGCCTCTAATAAGGCAACATTGTTTCAATTATAGAAGCCATGGAGCTGAAGCCAACAGGAGGTTTTGTTACCTGCCTAGGCCTCGGCTTAAGGCAACAGTTTCAATTATAGAAGAGAAATAAACCCCAGAAACCTGCTTCCAGCCAGCCTTGCTGGGACGTTGGGTCAATGGGAGCTCTGGGCAGCCCTCAGCCTGAAAACAGCTCTCAGCCCCTCACCCAGGTTGGCCACACCCCGATGGGGTGAGGGTCCACACTGGGGAGCTTGGCCAGCCTGCAAACAGTCATCAGCCCCTCACCCAGGCTGACCAGGCATGCCAGCAGGTGGACATCCCCTGAGAGGTCCCAGACTGTGAAAGGGCACAGGCTGGGCTGAGGGCCACCCCAAGTGCACAAATTTTTGTACACCGGGCCCCTAGTATTAACATAATTTCTTCAGAATAGTTTTATAATTCCATATAAAGTTCCTTTTGTTCTCATTTATTAGAGACAAACCCAGCCTCCTTGTTTTGATATATGAGAATTATAAATATAGTCTCTAAAATTTTAAGGGAAATATTATGCATACATGGATTAACACTACCATCTTATGTTCATTTACATTTGAATAGTGCTTCTAATGACCTTTAATAGATATTGCACAAAATAGGACCTATATGACTTCAAGCTGTTAATGAGGACCCCCAAGCAAAATGTCAACAGTTGCTTTGCTATAATCTTTTTGTCACTATATTGAATTTTAGACTCAATACTTGTTCTTTTCCCACTGCACTCTGCCTGCTTTAGCTTTGATATGGGATCCTACAGACATAGTCACACATGCAAAGACATAGATAAAGGCACACCAGTACACACAGAAACAGAAATTCCCATACCACACAGAGAAGGAGAGTGAAAAAAAAAAGTCCTGTTTGAAAACAAGACTAATTACAATCTGTGGAAATGTCTTAACTTTTTGCTGGACAAATTTTTGTTCTCTTTCTTTGTATATATAAATATTTTTTGTTAATCCTCACCTGAGGATATTTTTCCATTGATTTTTTGAGAGAGTGGAAGGCAGGGAAGGAGGAGAGAGGGAGAGAAAGAGAAAGAGAAAGAGAAAGAGAAAGAGAAAGAGAAAGAGAAAGAGAAAGAGAAAGAGAAAGAGAAAGAGAAAGAGAAAGAGAAAGAGAAAGAGAAAGAGAAAGAGAAAGGGAGAGAGAAAGGGAGAGAGAGAGAGAGAGAGAGAGAGAGAGAGAGAGAGAGAGAGAGAGAGAGAGAGAGAGAGAGACATGTCTATGAGAGAGACACATTGGTTGCTTGCCTCCTGCATGTGCCCCTACTGGTACCAGGGATCAAACCTGCAAACCAGATACATGTCCTTGACTCAGAATCAAATCAGCAACCAACTGTTTGGTGCATGGGCCAACACTCTAACCACTGAGCAAACACAGGCCAGAGTGACTGATTTCCTTTTTAAAGAAACACTTTCGATTGTGACAGGTCTAAATAGGAAATAATTACTATGAAAAGAACTAAATGAATATTCATAATATGTAAGATATAGGAGTTGTGCCTTCTTATAAGTGGCTCAGGGTTTAGATCTCACCTATATGAAAATTAAGGAAAGACCTACCAGTGCTTCTGCTTATAGAAAACTGCTAATTATGACTACCTGGAGTCACTGATAATTCATTTAGAGCATTTTTTCTTCTCTAGCCCCTCTTCTAGTATCTGGAAAACTTCGATGGTCTCTCTACCTTAGATTAACACTGCTTTGGAGGAAATTATAAAAAGAGATTATATCCAATAAATAAAATTAGGTACGTGGAAAATTATAATTTCCTAAGGGAGGAATTGTGGTGAAGGTAGATATTGAGGATGCAGGAAGAATTCATAGGAAAATTGATGTCTGAGAAATATTATGAGGGCTGGTTAAGAAACTTTCTATATTAATTGTAAGGGTCGTGTCATTTTATAAAGAAGTGTAAGCTTACAGAATCAAAACAAAGTGAGAGGATTAAGAGGAATCATTTTACATATATCTGTCTATCTATTACTCTATCTTTCTATCATCTGTCTATCTCTATATGTTGGTATGGTAAATGCAAATGTAAAAATATCTACCATACACATATGGGCTTCAAGACAAAGCATAATTAGCTACCACAAACCTTTCTTCTGTGCTTATATGATGCCTGTTATGTCATTTATATTAAACGTTTTTTTTCTCTGCATCCACTTTATATTATAATCTTATTTGGAATATAAACTCCCTTAAAGTTTCTTTATTCTAGCACAAAAAAATGGTCAGCGATCAGTAAATACCTGACTGAATTACTTAAAACGTTTCTGTTTGAATGCTGATAAAGTGGGGGGATATTTCATTACCATAGAAAAGAATAGAAAGGATTTGTCAACAAACTAAATATAACTAAGCCAAAAATCAAAACAATGCCAACGTTTTGAATTTAAAATGTAGAAAAATAGTCATTGTTTTGACCAACTTAGAAGAAATACAGAAGTGTACAAAACAATTATTTTCAGGCATAAAGAAAATACACTACAAGTAGATGTTCTTTTGTAATATGGTTGTATCTTTTAAAGTTAGTTCATTGTTTGTTGTGTTTCATTGTTCTTTTAACAATGTGTAAAGAATTTGGAACAATCCATATTTTACTTGAAAAAATGAAGTCAAACTATTCTTCGCCTGGTAAAGAATATAAAATCCTTTAGAAAATAAACATCATATCAAAACTGAATTTACATAGCATTACTATTGCTAAAAGGGAGATAGTATGCATTTCTATTCCTATTAGTTTTACTATGTATGAGTGAGTGAAAATTTTTATTTGAATTTTATGGACAGGTTGATCCCAACTTTAAAGGACCCCACTCAACATTAAAGCTGAAAATTCAAGGTGTTTGCTGATATTTTGAGATGAAGTGTTAACACAGAATGCAAGTTATCACATCTATTTTTTTCATTTATGGAAACCTATCTAACAATGATAAGAATAAACACATCGGTGTTGAGTATTTATGTTGCTTAACTAATTAAAATATAAAAATATTAAATTATTGGAGTCTAGAGTTGGGGGTGTGAGGTCAGATATGATTTTTAAGAAACACTGGTTTACTTAGTTATCACTGTCAAAACCCAAGAACCATTTACAAGCTACGAATAGGGACCAGTGTTTTCCATAACATGAGTTGGCCTGTGCTGGTCTTCAGGAGATGGGGAAGAAAAACGGTCAGTAATATCTCACGTAGAGTCCAGAGAAAACCAGTCTGATCATTTAAAACAGACAAGAAACAAGGTATGTTCCACCTTCCAACAAGGAGCATTAAATCCACACATAATAACCTGAAAGTGTGTGTGTGTGTGTGTGTGTGTGTGTGTGTGTGTAGAGAGATAGATAGAGATAAAAGGGAAAGGAGAAAATTTCAAAATAAAATTCTTGAAAAGCCACCCTAAGACAATAATCATATTATCCCAAGACTACAGTAGGTAGCCTAAAACATCTATTGTAGGATTGTCGTGTGATTTATTAAATGTTACTTTGGATGTTGCCCAAGGTCAAAATGGCCATTTATATTTAAACATTTTTCAACTCCAGAAAATACTAATGTGTATGCTGAAGAAATTAGTTTTTCTTTCCCAAATTAACTAATATATTTAAAACACTGGAATCAGAACTCATTTTAAACAGATTGCTCTGAGGAAAACATGACTCAGAAACTTTTCAAAAAAGGCATTTGGTAAAGCAAATGAGAAATCTAATTTTTAAATTAGACATTTGGGATAAAATAGCTTTTGAGAGAGTAGTACTAATTTTCAAGCTACCACAACTTTATATTTCTTTGCAAAATATATATTTTTATATGTAAGCTATAAAGGATATCAGCATAAAAACAGACATCTTGAAAAGAAGAAATAATTTGAGTTGTTTTTAACCAAGTATTTTGATTTTTTTTTTCAAGGAAGAACAAGACAGCAGTATCCTTAATAAGATTGTAGACCTATAGTCTTAAAGAATAAGTAATTGCAAAATAACACATATTTGTATGCATGATATTGGGACTAGTATACCTACTAATCATTGCTATTTTAACTCAAGTTATTCATAAACCAAACAAAGGTAAAACTCACAAGACAACACCTTTAATAAACTTTTACCATTTATATTTGTCAGACAATGAATTGACATTATCTATACTACCAATGCCTTTTCCATTAAATTTCAAATGTATTGCACTTTCCCTAGATGTAACAGCATGCAAAACATACATAACATCTGTAAACATCAATAGAAATTATATGTGCTTTTTGTTTGTAGGTTATCTTTTATTTTTTCCTCTGGTCTTTTACTTTTAACAGACATTTGAGCTATTTTAACAATGGAAATTTGTTGCAACAAAATGTTGTCATCTATGTATCTTCTCTTTAATTCAAGTAAGCAGTTGCAAGGTGATTACTGAAATGGTTACTAGAATATGTGTTTTGTGTGATATGTGCCCCCCAGCAGGGACCCTCACTCCATGAGGGCGTGGCCAGCCTGGGTAAAGGGCTGAGGGCCATTTGCCGGCCCCTCCCTTGGTGGCCGGCCAGGCAACCCAAACCTCCCATGTGCTCAGGCCACCTCCATGGCCACTGCCAACAGGCCTCTCCGTCAGCGTCTGGCCCTGGGCAGGAAGCTTGGCTTCCTCCATCGCCGGGAGCAACCCAAGCCTCCCACCCGCTCCTGCTGGCTCTGTGGCCGCCACCATCTTTGTCCCACTAATTTGCATATTCCCTCCTGATTGGCTGTGGGGCATTGTGGAGGTATGGTCAATTTATATATTTATCTATTATTAGTATAGACAAGTATATTATATTATTTATTTACCAACCCAAGTAAAGTCTCCTGTTACCACTTAATGCCCCTTCACCCACTTCTACTTTTCCCCACCCCTCTCTCCCTCTGACAATTATCATACTGTTGTCTGTGTCCATGAGTCTTTCTTTTTTCCTTCTTTAATCCCTTAGGTGTTCTCACCCAGACCCCAACACTTTTCCCTATGACAGCTGTCAGTCTGTTCTCTATCCATGAGTCTGTCTCCACTTTGTTCATTAGTTTATTTTGTTCATTAGATTCCACATGTAAGTGAAACTATGTGGTACTTGTCTTTCTCTGACTGGCTTATTTCACTTAGCATAATAATCTACAGGTCCATCCATGCTGTCACAAAAGTTAAGATTTTCTTACTTTTTTACAACTGAGTATTCCATTAGTAAATGTACCACAGCTTTTTTATCCACTCATTTAATGACGGGTACTTGAGTTGCTCCCAAATCTTGGCTATCTATATATATAAAACTCTAATATGCAAACAGAACAAATGGCGGAACAGCCAAACAACTGAACAACTGGTGATTATGATGTGTGCTGACCACCAGGGGATGTGCAGAACATGATGGGCGTCAGCCTTGGCGGGATAGTGGAGCAGGTGAGCAGGGGCACCAGACCAAGGCAGGGTGCTGGTCTTTGTCATAAGGACGAGCCTCTGGTAGTGACTGAAAATTCTTTGCTCCCGCACACCATGGTCCTGCCTGGTGCTCACTCCTGCTGCCAGTGCCAGAGCCAAAGCTTGCACCCACTGTTTGTGTCTGGCATCCAGTACCTGGAGCTGGCTCTGATTGCTTGGCACCTTAGTAGGTATGAGTGGAGGCTGCCATACCCGATTGCCCCTCAGGACTTCTGCACCTCCTCCTGCTTCTGAGGGCAATCGGGGCCAGCAGCTGCTGTTCACACCCACTGACAGTGCTGACCCCTTTCACACCTGCTGCCGGTGCTGGCCTCAATTGTTCTGTGCCATTAGTGGGTGCAAGTGGGGCCAGTGGCAGCAGTAGTGGGGCTGTCAGCAGACAGGGAACTGGGGGCCTTGATGGTAGGGGCCAGGCATGGGTGCAGAGGTTGGGCTGAGACCTGCCCCAGTGCCCACAGCAGCTTCCCGAGTCTCATCCCATCCTTTGCATCCCCACTCCGCCCCTGAATCCACAGTTCCTTTCAAGGTGTATGAATTTATGCACAGGGCCCCTAGTTGTGAACAACACTGCAATGAACATAGGGGTGCATATAATCTTTTGAAGTAGTGTTTTGGGTTTATTTGGATAAGTTCCCAGAAGTGGAATTTCTGGGTCAATAGGCAATTCTATTTTGAATTTTTTGATGTAATTTCATACCACTTTCCTCAGTGACTGCACCAGTCTTCATTCTCACTACAGGGTATGAGGGTTCCTTTCCTCCATATCCTCACCAACACTTGTTTGTTTATTTATTGATGATAGACATTCTGACATTTGAATTTAATGAAAAAGGCATTGGTAGTATAAATAATATCAATTCATTGTCTGAGAAATATAAATGGTAAAAGTTTATTAAAGGTGTTGTCTTGTGAGTTTTATGTGATGCTTTACCTTTGTTTGGTTTATGAATAACCTGAGTTAAAATAGCAATGATTAGTAGGTATACTAGTCCCAATATCATGCATACAAATATGTGTTATTTTGCAATTACTTATTCTTTAAGACTATATCTTAGACTGCTGTCTTGTTCTTCCTTGAAAAAAATCAAAATACTTGGTTAAAAACAACTCAAATTATTTCTTTTTTTCAAGATGTCTGTTTTTATGCAGATATACCTTGCAGCTTCCACTGACAGGTGTGAGATGATATCTCATTGCCATTTTAATTTGCATTTTTCTAATGATTAGTGATCTTGTATATCTTTTCATATATCTATTGGCCATCTTTATGTCTTCTTTGGAGAAGTGTCTATATAAGTCCTTTGTCCATTTATTAATTGGATTGTTTGATTTTTTTTTTTTTTTTGGTGTTGAGTTTTGTAAGTTGCTTATACATTTTGGACATTAAGCTCTTATTACATGTATTAGGGAATATTTTCTCTAATTTAATGGGTTGTCTTTTAATTTTGGTGGTTGTTTTCCTTGCTGTGCAAAAGCTATATAGTTTGATATTGTCCCATTTGTTTATTTTTTTGTTTTGTTTCCCTTGACTGAGGTGATACAGCAGAAAAAAAATATTGCTATGAGAAATGTCAAGATTTCATTGACTATGTTT
This sequence comes from Murina feae, assembly GCA_004026665.1. Taxonomy (NCBI): domain Eukaryota; kingdom Metazoa; phylum Chordata; class Mammalia; order Chiroptera; family Vespertilionidae; genus Murina; species Murina feae. The sequence goes on along the minus strand of PVJC01005097.1, from coordinate 37,517 downwards.
TCTTCAAGAATGTTTATGGTTTTGAGTCTAACATTTAAATCTTTAATCTATTTTGATTTTTTCCTGTGCATGGTGTAAAAAGGTGGCCTACTTTCAGTTTTTGTGTATATTTGTCCAATTTCTCTCCAACATAATTTATTGAATAGATTATCTTTAGCTCATAGTATGTTTTTGCCTCAAATATAAATTACTATGAAGGTGTGGGATTATTTCTGAACTCTACTCTTTTTCATTAATCCATATGTCTGTTTTTATGCCAGTGCCATGCTGTTTTTATTACTATGGCCTTGTAGTATAGTTTGAAGTCCAGTAGCATGATCCCTCCAACTTTTTTCTTCTTTCTCAAGATTGCTATAGCTATTTGGGGTTCCATATAAAAATACAGAATATTATATTTAGTTCTGTGAAATACATGATTAGTATCTCAAAAGGAACTGTGTTGAATCTATAGATACCTTTGGGTCATATGAAAATTTTAATGATGTTAATTTTTTTCCTCCATAAACAAGGTATATGCTTCCACTTACTTGTATTCTCTTCACTTTCTTACTTCAGTGTCATAATTTTCAGTCTACAGGTCTTTTATATCCTTGGTTAAATTGATTTCTAGGTATTTAATTATTTTTGAGGTAATTGTAAATGAGATTATTTTCTTAGTTTCCCTTTCTGATAGTCCCCAAAATGCAAATTACTTATGGATATTTATTACTTTGTAACCTGATACAGTACTGAATTCATTTATTGATTCTCACATTTTTTTTGTAGGTTCTTTAGGGTTCTCTACATATAGTATGACTAGGGGCCCGGTGCACAAAAATTTGTGCACTCGGGGTGAAGGGAGTCCCTCAGCCCAGCCTGTGCCCTCTGACAGTCTGGGACCCCTCAGTGGATGTCCAATGATGGCCCCAGTCTGCCAGGCGCCTTTTGTGTGTGTGTGTGTGTGTGTGTATGTGTATGTGTGTGTGTCGCCACTGGGGACCTGCCCCCAGCCGCATCTGAGGCTCGGAGCAGTCCTCCTGTGTGTGTCTACCTGCCGGGGGCCTGCCCCCAGGCACACCGTGGAGGCTTGGAGCAGGCACCCCCTCTATGTTGATCTCTCAGACTCTTGCCCTCCCCTGCATATTGTTCTCTTTTTGAGCTGTGGCCAGGGCTGGGTGTGGCCTGCCTCCCAAGCTTGCCTACTGCCCATCTTCCTCCAGCCACCAGAAAGCAGGGAAAACCCCGCCTTGTGGTCAGGCCAGCCTTTTCCTGCTCCCTGATCCCCGGAAGGGACCTGGGAAGCCGCCAAGCAGGCCGCCGACTCTTTCCCACTCACCCGTCCCCTGCAGCCTTCCTTTCCCACTTCCCGGTGCCGCCAAGGGGTCTGGGGAGCTGCCAAGCAGGACCCCGGCCCCTGCAGCCTTGCTTTCCCGCTCCCCGGTGCCCCTCAAAGGGCCTGGGTAGCCACCAAGCAGGCCGCTGACCCTGCCGCCTCTTTCCCGCTTCCCGGTGCCCTCCAACCCTGCCGCCTGTTTCCCATCACGGGTCCTGGGTCCTGCGCTGTCCCGCCCTGCAGCCGCTCTGTGCACTCGGGAGGTCCCTCAGCCCGGCCTGTGCCCTCTCTCAGTCTGGGACCCCTCGGGGGATGTCCACCGGCTGGCGTGCCTGACCAGCCTGGGTGAAGGGCTTTAAGGCTGCCCACAGCTCCCATTGACCCAACGTCCCAGCAAGGCTGGCTGGACGCAGGTGTCTGTTCCTTTAAGCTGAGGTGGGCTGAGCTAACGAAACCTCCTCTGCTTCACCTCACAGAGCAGCGTCTATAATGAGACTTTGTTACGCTTAGTAAGGCAGGCTAGGCTGCTGTTCCCTTCAGCTCCTGAGGATTCTGATTGTTACATTATTGAAACATGTTTCAGAGCCTGCCCGCCAAGGGCCGAAAACAGTACCGCTTTCGCTCCTGCTGCAAGGGACGCTGCCTAAAAGTTTACTCAGGTCCGTGAGTGGCGGCCGCCATGTTGGCTGGGCTAATTTGCATACAGCCACTCTGATTGGCTGGTGGGCGTGGCTTACCCTGTCTCGGAGAAACGGTTAATTTTACTATTTCGCTTTTATTAGTTTAGATGTCATCTGCAAATAATGACAATTTTACTTCTTCCCTTCCAATTTGAATGGCATTTATTTTCCTTTTTTGTCTAATTGTTATGAATAAGACTTATAATATTATGTTCAATAAGAGTGGCAAAAGCAGACATTGTTGTCTTTTTCCCCATCTTAAGGGAAACATTTTTAGGTTTTGCACATTGAGACTCAGCTGTTCTATGTCTCCACTCCTCCTTCTAGTCTTGATGTGGCTTCTTCTTTATATCCTTAGTTTTAAGACTTCTGTTCAGCTAGATTTAAGGCATGTCTGAACGATGGTTGTTCTATAATTTAGTTGTAATTTTCATGTGGTTGTGGGAGAATGTGAGTATCACATTTACCTACCATGCCATCTTCAAAATAAGCCAACTTTTTTCTTCTCCAATATTCTAATTTTAAATGCATTTGGGGAAAGGGGAAAGATAAAATGGTTACTTTAATCTTGGTAAGAGAGAGGATAAAAATATTTTTAGGTGGGACAGAAAACTCAAAAAGAGAAAAAATAATGAGAAAAATGTTAAGGACAATTGCTCTAAGTTTAATTTTAGTTATATTAGATTTTAGAATTCAACAGGAAAATAAGTGGGAATTTCACAGATGCCAGCTAAATGTCTCAGATACAAGTGTGAGGAAGATCTGCATAGCAGTGATAGTTTAAGTCACTATATTGGCAAGCATTGAGAGTATTGAGTAAGAGAAAAGGACCGAAATATGATTTGGAGAAAGGAAGAATAAATAGTAATAAAGACATGATTGGAAGATTAAAACAGAACTAGTATGCATGGCATCATAAATAACAAAAAAGAAACATGCATTAATAAGAATGATTGTTTACTCAAAAAACATGTCCTCTGTATGGAGCCAACATTGAGATAGACAGACGGATGATAGATTAGATAGACACATAGACATGTAAATAAGTAGATACATAGATAGATATGCATGACACTCATTCATTACTTCTCTAAATAGTTGCATCATTTGCAAGTCTATCTAAGTATGTGTGTGATTAATTGATTGATGATTTGTTCCTAAGGATTTAAAGACAGCACTTAAGATGACAACTTCTTATACTTATATAACTTGTTCCTTTTAACTGAACAACAAAGAATTTTATTTATGATTTTACACTATGCATGAAGCAGTTAGCTTTTGTTTAAGAACCTATATTTTCAAACAGTGAAATGACCAAAGAAAATGACACAGATGGACACAAAGAAACTAAGAATAACTAAAGGCACATCTGATCACATTTGCCATTTCATCCATATATTTTAATGCCAAAAAAAATCTCATTAAAAAAATATTTTTCAATGACCTGATTAGTTTTTAATATTTTCTTTCCTCGATTAATTTGTGTGCAATTACACCAGTTTTAAATTAAAAACAAACAAACAAAAAATGATTGCTCTTTAAGTTTCATAATCTTTCTCAAGGAAAATATTTCATTTAATTCACGGAGAAATAATATTAAAAGAACAAAATGCACATATTGACTAATTTTCAATAGTATTTGACATCTTTCTCTTTGAAAATAATTTGTAATCAATTAAGGAGAAAGTGATTTCCACTTTTAAAATAGCTCTAACAAGTGAAATAAAGGGATAATTTCTTACAGTTTCTCAATACATGGTCAGCTTGTCTTGAAGTTTCCTTTCGAAAATCTTTGCTTTTTCCCACTAGAATCTTTAAGGCTTCAAGGAAATACTCATTTGCCAGAAGAAAGGAATTCAAAAGGCTAATAAAAATAACCAAATGTAATAGCATGAAATATGGTTATCGCCATAAAACCCAGACACAAAGCCAGTCAGAGAAAGACAAATACCTTATGATCTCACTAATATGTGGAATCTAATGAAAAACAAAACAAAACAAAAACTGATGGAAAAATTGAACTGGAAGCATGGCTACATGGAACAGGTGCCAGAAGGGAGGGAGGTGGGGGTTCTGGATAAAGAAGGGGAAGGAATTAGCTAAAGAGTAGAAGTGTACCACGTGAACAGGGACAATAGCTTGGTGAATACCAAGGAAGGGGAGGCGGCGGTTGGCGGGAGTGGCAGAGGGTTGTGGGGGTGGAGGGGAGGGTGACACCTGCAATTATGTCAACATTAAAATTTCCAATAAAATAGACTAAGTTTTAAAATGATAACAGAAAAAATAAAATATGGGCATAGCAGTTCACATAAGTCAAAAAGCAAGTTAAAAAGTTAAAAATAACTTAGTTACACACAGTAATGATTATGATCAAATGAAGAAAATATTACAGCAAACGAATTACTAAGAGTTTAAAAGGGCAGACAGAGAGTAGATGCATTGAAAAGATGATTACATCTGTTTTTTCCCCTCCTGCATGCGAATTCGACCTTCTTTTAAAGTTCTGGCCCCGCTCTCTTGGTAAGTTGACAAGGGAATAATATCAGCTCTCATTTTAGACAACTTTTCTGTATTAAATTGCTTCTGGATTGAGAGTAATGTTAATATGTGATAGGAAGCCATAGCTTTGAGCTTAGTATAATGAGTCTTTAGCTTTAATGATTCTGAAAGTTATATGTAAATGTTGATTGCAAGAATCACCGGCTCCTCTGGTGCCCAAGTCCCCATCCCCAATTTATGTAGATATTTTAAGCTAGTATCTAGGCAGTAGTTCTTAATCTGGTATAATTTTGCCTATTCAGGGACATTTGACAGTGTCTAGAGACATTTGTTATTGTTATGACATCAGAGTAGAGTCATCAATATTGATGTCTCAAAATTAAAGACCAAGGATGCCTCTAATACCCTAAAATTAGGAGATCAAAACCCCTCTTCCCTACACACACACACACACCATATAATTACACTTTGGCAGGATAATTTTTTGTTGGGAGTTCATCCTATGCGTTTGGGATATTTAGCAGTATCCCTGGCCTCTATGCACTGGAAGCCAGTAGCATCCCCCCTCCTCCCATTATGACAATCAAAAATGTTTTCAGAATTTTCAAGTGTCTCCAGAGGTGGGGAGTGGGAAGCAAGCTGTCAAGCTGTGGTTCCTGTCTCTTATCTGTAAATGAATTTGGTGGCACGTATGACTATTGTAGGCCCATGAGTTTGAATGTAGTTAAACTTAGGAAGACCTTCCAGTAAGTTAGAGAGGAGTTTACTACCAAGTTAAAATATATTAACACACTATAATATGATAAAATGTATAATAATATAGGAAAATTAAAAAAATCTGTGGCTTGTATTAAATTTAAAACAAAATCAATGAAGATGTAATTTCTAACAATAAGATAGAATTCTATATAATCAATACTTGCAGGTAAATTAGACACTGGTAGATGTGTATATCTAGCTGGAGAGATAGGAAATCAAGTGTTTCTTTCCCAATAGTGGTCTTTGATTTCTCACTTCCTGATTTGATTTTCTCAGACATTGATTGAAGTTTCTTTATGGTGCTCAATTTCTTACATTGCTATCTAACTTCTGAACTACATTTTTTCCTAACCAGAGACCCACTCTTCTGCATATTTTATATTTTCTTCTGTACCAAACATTGTATTGGTGGTATATTGAATGTAAATTGGTAAAATCACAGGCATATTCATGGAATATCTGTATATATAAAAGTCTAAGCGACCATTATGATGGAATGACCTGAACGATCGGTTGCTATGACATGCACTGACCACCAGGGGGCAGATGCTCAACATAGGAGTTGCCTTCAGCCTGCAGGCCCCAATCACATCCCAGTCCCTCCAGGCCCCTCTTGCCCAATTGGGGCCACGCTCTGGACTGGGACAGGGAACCAGGGCTGGGTCATGGCAGATGCAGCCCTTTTCCAAGGGTGTACAAGGGCCAGCTCCTTACTTGCGGTCAGTGGTCAAACTCCCAGGTCCCTCACTCTGACCAGCAGACCCTGATTGCCCAATCAGGGATAGGTCATGGGCTAGGAAGGGGAACTAGGTGTGGGTGGTGGCGATCAACCTCCTGTGGCACCTGTGAGGGGGGCTGCAACCTCTAGCTGGTTATCTGGGGGTGGGGGTGATGGGGACGGAGGTGCAGTGAGAATGTGAAGTGTCCGCCAAACTCAATCTTACTCCCCCTGCGACCCTCCTCCAGGACACCAGGGCTCTTGTGCTGGGGAAACCCCCATGCGCAGGTGCCAGGCGCCCTGAGGAGCCCGCCTCACACCCACACAGCCTTTGCTGGGTGAGCCAGGCCACAACCACCAGGACTACAGGGGCTGGTTGGGCTCCCTGTGGGTTCACACAGGAGCCAGTCTGTGAGCTGGCCGGGAGAGCATGCTGCCCACCTGGCTTCCGTGCGTTGCTGCTGGGTGGCAAGAGGGCCATGCTACACCCTGGCCCCACGGCATTCAGCAGCACTCAGTGCATCTCTGCATGAGGACTTGGGCACCATGACTCAGGGAGAGGGGGGCACATGGGGGCCCGGAGGTCTGGGTGCTGCCCAGGGCCCAGAGGTCAGCTGAGACCTGCCCTTACATGCCAGATGCTTGTGCTTTGATCACCAGCCAGGCCTAGGGACCACACCTGTGCATGAATTTTGTGCACCAGGCCTCCAGTCTAATCTAATGAAAGAGTAATATGCAAATTAGACATCATTGAACTACACCTAAGCCACGCCCACCAGCCAAGCCACATCCACCAGCCAATCAGAGCAACTGTATGCAAATTAACCCAACCAAGATGGTGGACAGCAGCCACAGTGGTAGAACAAACAGGAGGCTTGCTTGTCCCAGCGATGGAGGAAGCTAAATTTCCCGCCTGCCTAGGCAGGCTGTGGCCTCTGCTCAAGACAATAAAATTTCAATTATAGAAGATAAATAAATCCCAGATACCTGCTTCCAGTCAGCCTTGCTAGGGGCTGTTGCCAGCCTGCAAACAGCCATCAGCCCCTCATCCAGGATGACCCCACCCTCATGGGGTGAGGGCTCCTGTTGAGGGGCTTGGCCAGCCTGCAAAGAGCCATCAACCTCTCACCCAGACTGGCCAAGCACCCCAGCAGGACCCACCCCTGAAGGGGCTGTGGCCAGCCTTGCAAACAGCCATCAGCCCCTCACCCAGGCTAGCCAGGCACCCCAGCGGGACCCCCACCCTGATCCTGGACACTCTTCAGGGCAAACCAGCCGGCCCCCACCTATGCACCAGGCCTCTATCCTATATAATAAAAGGGTAATATGCAAATGGACCCTAACAGCAGAACGACTGGGAATGACAGGTCACTATGACACACACTGACCACTAGGGGCAGACACTCAATTCAGGAGCTGCCCCTGGTGGTCAATGCACTTCCACAGAGGGAGCTCTGCTCAGCCACAAGCCAGGCTGCCAGCTGCCAGCACAGTGGTGGTGGTGGGAGCCTCTTCTGCCTCCTCAGCAGTGCTAAGGATGTCTGACTGCAGCTTAGGCCTGCTCCTCTCTGGCAAGTGGACATCTCCCAAGGGCTTCCGGGCTGCCTGAGGGATGTCTGACTGCCAGCGTAGGCCTGATCCCCCAGGGAGCAGGGTAAGCCAGCAGGTGGACATCCCCTGAGGGGTCCCAGACTGTGATAGGGCACATTCCCCCCACCCTGAGTGCACAAATTTTTGTGCATAGGGCCTCTAGTATTACTATAAATCTCTATATGTGATTAATTTTAATGGTTTATTATTATTTTTTGATGGGAAAAGATAATAGTATTTAGGAAATGATTCAATTACATATTTGAGAAGAATGAATCTATTTTTGATTAAGAGATAAATCACTCTTCAACTAAGAAAGATTAACAAAGCACAGAATTTTTATATTTTTAAAAATAATGTTTATGTTTATATGTTTATGTTCAACTCTTTTAAATAATATTTTTCCATAAAGTGAAAAAGGAAGGAGGAAAGAAAAAAGGCCTCAGAAAAAGAGGCTGCATAAGCTTTCTTCATTCAAGATACATTTAATTTAATTACATATCTAAAGGTTTCAAAGGTAAATATTGTTTTTAATATTATGGAAATGCTATAATCATGCACTTGAATTTATTTCTGTACAACAGAGCTGGGCAGAAGTAGTTAGATGACAACATCAATAAACACAGGATTAGCTGGGTTAAGTTTTCAACTTTTTCAGTCATTTTGTTAAAACCAGCTGGCCCTCTCCCACTTCTCTGCATAGATGCCAAAAATAAAACTTTCAATTAATAAGTTTTTTCTAAACACTAAACTATGGTTGCATCTGCATTACGACAGCAACAGAGATAGAACTAGGAAAAAAGCACATTCATTTTCTTTACATGATCCATATATTTGATGAACAGATCTTCTTTTCAGTCAATCTGTGCTCATTGGCTCTATGATGATATCCTGTGTGGCAACGAAAATGCAGTACCATCTCACACCTGTCAGAATGCCTATCATCAACAAATCAACAAACGACAAGTGCTGGTGAGGATATGGGAAAAAAGGAACCCTCGTGCACTGCTGGTGGAATGCAGACTGGTGCAGCCACTGTGGAAAACAGTATGGAGTTTCCTCAAAAAACTAAAAATTGAACTGCCATCTGACCCAGTGATCCCACTTCTAGGAATATATCCCAAGAAAACAGAACCACCAATCGGAAAGGATATTTGCACCCCTATGTTCATAGCAGCACAATTTATTTACCATAGCTAAGATTTGGAAATAGCCTAAGTGTCCATCAGTAGATGAGGGATTTAAAAACGGTGGTACATCTACACAATCGAATACTATGCTGTGGTAAAAAAGGAGTTCTTACTATTTGCAACAACATGGATGGAACTGGAGAGCATGGTGCTAAGTGAAATAAGCCAGTCAGAGAAAGATAAATATCACATGATCTCACTCATTTATGGAACATAATGAACAACATAAACTGATGAACAAAAACAGATGCAGAGACAGAGAAGCATCCATCAGACCACCAACCTCAGAGGAAAGGTAGGAAAGGGTGGGGACAAGGGGGAGAGATCAACCAAAGGACTTATATGCATGCATATAGGCCAAACCAATGAACACGGACAACAGGGGAGTGAGGGCATGAGTGAGGAAGATAGGGGGTAATGTGGGGATAAGAACACACATGTAATAACTTAATCAATAAAGAAATTAAAAAATATTCATCCTTAAATATAAAAAAGAATGATATCTTGTCTGTTCTACACCAGGAAGATCTTTAGAAATGGAAGCTTTCTATTTTCTTTGACATTTTTTTGATGGTTCTCTACCCTGCTATATGCTCTAGGAGAGTGAGAAATCAGGGAGCAAGGGCATTGCCCAGGGCAGCAGAAACAGTTCAGCTATCATAAATTCATCCCAAAGATGCTCTATAAAATGGCAAATCTACTTGGGAAGTTCAATTTTCAAATATTCCAGAAGTAATATAAAAGTTAAATGTTTAAACAGATTTGCTTTCAAGTGGCTCCATTATGTTTCCTCATTAAATCACTGGAGAATGAGGTAAGACATATTTAAATGTCAGATTAACTTGAAATAAAAATTCTAGAGTTTATTTTATAAAGTCCATAATACACCATCTTATAAGAATATTATTTCTTTTAAAAAATATATTTTATTGATTCTTCACAGAGAGGAAGGGAGAGGAATAGAGAGTTAGAAACATTGATGGAAGAGAAACATCAGTCAGCTGCCTCCTGTATTCCCCCTACTGGGGATGTGCCCACAACCAAGGCACATGCCCTTGACCGGAATCAAACCTGGGACCCTTTAGTCTACAGGGCGAAGGTCTATCCACGGAGACAAACCAGTCAGGGCTATTATTTCTTTTTTTAAAGAAAATATCTTAACCATCTGGAGGAGGGGGGGTCAGATGGGAGAAAATAATATAAATATTAATATATTCAAAATATTAACACTGCCTCAGGGTTCAGTTGATTAATGTTCTAATAACTTCTGCAAACAACAAAAGAATGGAACCAGGCCATTTAATTTAAATAAAGAAACACTGCAATAAATGCTGAGTTCTAGTTAATATTCATTAATGTTAATATATGAACTATGAATATTTAAAATATTATTTTGTGAGTAAACTTAACAAATTTCACCAACCTACATTCTAGTCAAGTATATTACAAAGTTTTGCAATGAGAAAATAAAATTACTAATTTCTTACCAAGTAAAGTTTTAGCTGTAAGTTTCTCTTCTCCTCTCCTCAGTGCTGAGTCCCTGAAAATGGGTCAGTTAAGTGAGAATCTATCAATCTGACAAATGTTATTGTGCTAGAAATGTTAACAGTAGCTTTGGCTCATATGATATTAAAATCTAGTAGGGATGTATTAACAATATTTAAAAAAAAAAACAATAAAGAAGGTATAGGAGTAATGATTCACAAGTAAGAAGATGGATTCTTTACATTAACATAAAGCAGAATTTATAAAAGTAAAATGATAATCATAACAATTTCCATTTTGTTCAATATGATAAACATAAAGTCTAGTGACTTTGCAAATTTTATATTTATTTATTTATTTATTTATTTATTTATTTATTTATTTATTTTTATTGATTTCAGAAAGGAAGGGTGAGAGGGAGAGAGATAGAAACATCAATGATGAGAGAGAATCATTCATCAGCTGCCTCCTGCACGCTCCACAATGGGGATTGGGCCTGCATTCCAGGCATAAGTCTTGACCAGGAATTGAACCATGACCTCCTGGTTCATAGGTCTACACTCAACTGAGCTATGCAGGTCTAGCAAAAATTTATTTTAAATAAATACTACTTGAAAATAAGAAACAATTTTATTTTGGAAACAAGAAATCTAAAGCTTAGAGATATTAAGATATTTGCCAAGGGCTACATATAGAGTGTTAAATTAATTAAACAATGAGGAAATTAAACTAAGATGGCTCTAATACTGTTGAAGACTATCTAAGCAAACCAAACTCTAGACATGTAAATGCCTCAAGGTTATAAAATTAAAACCCAAGGACAACCAATCATAAATTGCCACCTGACTTTAAACTATAGCCAATTCACAATCTCATTCCTTTGCTACTCCCTTTTCTCTATAAAAATCTCTCCCAGAGCTTCTATGGATACATGTACAATTTGGTGCTGGCAATTAGGAAGAATTGTTTTTTCTCTTAACACTTTTAATATACCTAGTTTATCTTTTAACAATAGTAATGAATAACAAAAGGTAGGATTCTCTGGATTAAACAATATTCTTTAAATAAATGCTCTCTTCAAAATTATCATCCTCATAAAAGCATGACTAAATACTCATAATGCAGTCATTAACTTTTTATGTTGAAAATAACTGTGAACTTACTGTTTATGTCTCTGAATTAGTCTTTTGAATAACCTCAAATATAAGTTTTCTAATTTTGAAGATGAATTTATGTTATGGGTGTAAACAAAAATCTGTCAGATTCAGATCATTTTGGAGAAAAAATAAATCCAATTAGATAAAAGCTTGGTGTAAAAACTAAGTAAACAATCATTAGAAGTATTTGTACTACTTAAAGAACTTCACAGGAAATATTACAAGATAATTTTGAGGCAGGCAACGGTGAAATAATAATCAATGATTTTGAAAGAAGTGTATCACCTAACGTGAATATTCAAAATGAAGTCTATTTTGAAGGTCTACAATGTGTAATGCAGACTAAACACCAATATCCACAGAACAATCCAGAAGGGCCCTTGTCAGTCACCACATGGTTTCTGAAGAGTTGAAACAACCATAATTTACGAGGAACTTGGCTTAAGAGGTACCAGGGTAAACCCAGTTACCCTGATTGTGAGGTTGAGAAAGGATGGCGAATAGGAAGTCCTTCTTTCTGCATAAGTAGTGCTTTCCAGGCTACTGACATGCAAGTCATTTTATTGTTCTGCTAATAAGTGAAAATTCTTGTCCATTCACTTGTAAATTCACTTGGATAGGCTTTAATGAATTTTTATGTGAATATGACAAATTGTTCCCTCATTTCCTTTTTTCACAATAGCTACCTTGTCTCTTTTTAAACTGTTGATTAATCTCTAGCTACACTAATATTTTTAGAGCACTTTTCTTTTTAAAAAATCCAATAAGTAGTTATATTTGTTCAATACGGTCATTCTACATATCTGGACACTACAGAAAATTATTCAGCAATTTGTCTAACAATAATGAGCATGTTTATGACCCTATATCCCAATCTGATTTTAATACTTTTTAAAAATAAGGCCCACGCTATTCGGCTTTGGTTGAACATTCATTTTGATTGAAATAAATTAGCATGCATTCATCACTAGATTTCTTGAGAAAGAGTAAGCAGTAAAACCCTGATGTGTGGCTGCCTAGTCTTCACCTAATTTGGTCTGGGCTTATCAGTAGCCTTGATTACTGCTTTCATAAGAGTTCATTTGGAAAATAACAGTTGTAAGCGGGACGTGAAATCTCATTTGGAGATGGCCGAAAGTCTGTTACTTAATACAATTTAATGCTATAATCACTCCTTGGTTTTTAGTCTGCATATTATATCTCATAACAGAAATATCTCATCTTTAATTGTAGGCAATAAAAATGTTCATATATATATTAAAGCTTTAATAATAAAAGTGGCATTATGCCATATATATATATATATATATATATATATATATATATATATATATACTAGAGGGCCCGGTGCACAAAAATTTGTGCACTCAGGGGGGTCCCTCAGGCCGGCCTATGCCCTCTAGCAGTCTGGGACCCCTGAGGAGATGTCCACTTGCCAGCAGGGAGCAGGCCTAAGCTGCAGTTGGACATCCTTGGCATACTAGCAGCCGTCAGCTTGGCTTGTGGCTGAGCAGAGCTCTCCTTGTGGGAGTGCACTGACCACCAGGGGCAGCTCCCCCTGGTGGTCAGTGTGTGTCATAGTGACCAGTCATTCCCAGTCATTCTGCTGTTAGAGTCAATTTGCATATTACCCTTTTATTATATAGGATTATTATATAGGATATCTTTTCCAACTGATTTTCAAAGAAATGTACTTAAAATGATATTCTCCATAATAAAACATTTTCCCAGTGCTTTGAGGTAGAATCCTGTAAAAGGTAGCTTTTATTAAAAATAAAATAATATAGTTTATGAAATTAAAATTATAGTATGCATGACTACAAGTATATGTATATAATATAAATACAAAAATCAATAAATTTTAGGATAATAAGCATATCTTGGTTTTATAATTTAATATAGTTATTTGAATATATTCACTCGCTATCATTTTTATTTAATCAATATTTAAGTGTCAGTACTCTAATAAATTAAAAAATAGGGACCTGAAAAAATAGCAGTTGGCAGGACAGAAGTAATGGATAGGGAGTGAGGGGATGAAAGGAGAGTGTGTGGAGGAGTGTGTTGTGTGTGAGAGAGAGTGAGGGACAGTTAAAACCATCAGGAGCGGCAGAGGCTGGCAGACAAGGCTCTCTGAGACAGGGAGAGACTGCCACCGCTGCAAACACTCCCCGGACTGCAGGACTCTGGCATGGAGTCCACACCATCTTGAAGGGGAAAGCAGCCTCTTCTAGGAACTCATCAGCACCACCACCCAGACAGACTTGGGACACTGCCTGCATGACCCAGCAGCCACTCCAGCCAAAATCTTGCTGCCCAATCTCCAGATTCGCAGACCCAGGGATCTCCACCTTCAATGGAGCATTGGAGCACCGCGGCACAGCAGTAAGTGCAGATTCCTTCTCCCCAGCGCAGACCTCTTACCTCCCATTCACATACTTGTGCATCTCCAGCACCCTCGTCATTGCATTTGTGCGAATCTGCGTGAGACTCATGCAACTCTCTGAGGCACACCATTCCATAGACTTCGCTAGGGAGACACTGTGAGCCCCAGATGCGTGTGATTTTGTACAGACACAAGCGTACTGCCTCCCAATAGAAATTCTGAATTTTCTTTGCCTAAATAACTGCCCACACTCACCCAGCTATGCAACTGTAGCACCAGGGCCCTTTAGCGCCAGAGTCCCTCAGTGTGCGGCACAGCTCAGTGCTGGCAAACGCCCACAGCTGCTCACTCCCCCAGAGCCCATATCCACAGGGCATGTTGGGAAGCCACAGTGAGCCTCCTCTGGGTCCAATCTTGGACAAATGGGGATGCACTCCCCTGGGAAGTAGAAGTTCTGAATTCACCCATCCTAGACACCTGCACAAAGACACCTCTATTAACCTTCCCAGAGCCCTGCAGAGTGCTCCAGGGAACCTGCCCTAGCAAACTCACTGCAGGTGCTCCTGTGTGCCACCACTGGGAACGTGCGCCTATCCATGATAGGTGCATCAGCAAAAACTGCGTTTCCCTACCCCACAGCAGCAAAACTCTGGACGCTACTGTTGCATGCTTTTCCAGCATACAGGTCTCCCAAGACCACCACTCCACAGGCAGTCCTGGTGCCTTGCTGGAGCCCCAACTCGGTGTGATTTTGTACAGACACAGGCATACTGCCTCCCTGTAGAAATTCTGAATTCTCTCTGCCTGAATAACTGCCCACACACACACAGCTGTGCAACGGTAACACCAGGGTGCACTACTGGGTTGTAGAAATGCTGCATTCCCTCTTCTAGGATACCCACCCACAGACACTATAAGCTAGTGGCTTCAGTTTCAGGGCCCTTCCGAGTGTGTCAGTACACCCTACTGGCAAACACACCACAGGTGCCCCTGTGAGCTGCCACAGGGATCGTGTGTATCCAACCACGGAGGAAGCAGCAAAAGCTAAGTCTGCCTATCTCACAACTACAGAACTCTGAACACCACAGTCACACCTTTCCAGAATGCAGGCCTCCTGAGCCCCACCACCCCAACAGACAGTTCCTGGGTGTCACTGTGAGTTCTTGCTGGGCACGCATGATTTCAACCAAAGGCACAAGATAGCAAAAATTGGAACACACCCTCCATGGCTGCTGACTTCTAGAAACCACAGTTGCGTCTTTACAGCTTGCAGACCTACATCAAGAGAACTGAAATAGCTCAAGTAGGGAGCTATACTAGACTACTGAACCGAGGAGACCTGAGAGGTCACACCAGTAGCACCATTCCTCGAAGAAATTGGGTAGCAAAGCAATCAGAGCTACAATTAAAACATTATAGCAAAACATGGGAAGATGAAAAAACAATCCACAAAGGAAAGAAAAAGAGGAATCACCATAAAGAGAGTTAAATGAAATTGAGGCTACTAACTTATCAGAGAAAGAATTCAGAGCAATGGTTATAAGGATGCTCAAATGGCTGGATGACAAAAACACACAACTCAATGAGAATTATAAGGAGCTGAATGAGAATGTCACCAACATGAAAAGGAACCAAGAGGAAATGAAGAATGACATAGCTGCAATAAAGAACACAATAGAAGGCTTAAACAGCAGACTAGAAGAGGCTGAGGATCGCATCAGTGAATTAGAAGACAAGATAGGAAAAAAACACACAAACACAGGAGCAACTGGGAAAAAAACTTAAAAAGCAAGAGGAGAGCCTAAGGGAGTTTTGGGACAATGCAAAACAAAACAACATTCACTTAATAGGGGTACCAAAGGAGAGGAGGAAAAGCAAGGAATAGAAAACCTGTTTGAAGAAATAATGACAGAAAACTTCCTTGATATTGGCAAGGAAAAAAACTACACTAGTCCAAGAACCACATAGAGTGCCAAACAAGATGAATACCAAAAAACCAACACCAAGACACATCATAATTAAACTGGCAAACACCAACGACAAAGTAAGAATATTAAAGTCTGCCAGAGAGAGACAGAAAGTTACCTACAAGGGATCTCCTATTAGAACATCAGCTGACTTCTCAACAGAAATACACCAGTCAAGAAGAGAATGGAATGAAATATACAAAGTGCTGCAAAGCAAGGGAACGAATCCAAGAATACTATATCCAGCAAGGCTATCATTCAAAATTGAAGGTGGAATCAGAAGCTTCACAGACAAAAAAGGGCTAAGAGAGTTTATTACTACCAAGCTAGCAATGCAAGAAATGCTAAAGGGACTGCTGTAAAAAGAAGAAACAGAAAGGCAAGAAGAAACACAAACATTAAGGACAAAAATGACCACAAACAAGTACTTTTCAATAATAATATTAAATGTAAATGGATTAAATGGTCCAATCAAAAGACACAGGGTAGCTGAATGGATAAGAAAACATGACAAATGGAAATGAGAAAAAAGCTGGGGTTGCAATACTTACATCTGACAAAATAGACCTCAAAGTAAAGGCCATAACAAGAGATACAGAAGGCCACTACATAATACTAACAGGAGCAATTCAACAAGAAGATATAACTCTGGTAAACATATATGCACCCTCTACAGGAGCACCCAAATTCATAAAATAACTTCTGGAAGATATCAAGGGGGACTTTAATACCCCACTGACATCACTGGATAAATCCTCTGAACAAAAAATCAGCAAAGAACCAGCAATCCTAAATGACTCACTAGATCAGATGGACTTAATTGACATCAGAATATTTCACCCCAAAGCTACAGAATATACATTCTTCTCCAGTGCTCATGGGACATTTTCAAAGATAGACCATATATTAGGACACAGGCAAAGTCTCTTCAAATTCAAGATAATAGAAATCATAACAAGCATCCTCTCAGATCATAATGGCATAAAACTAGAAATCAACTACAATAAAAACACTGAAAAAATATCAAACACTTGGAGGCTAAATAGCATGTTATTAAACAATGACTGGGTTACCAGAGAGATCAAAGAAGAAATAAAAAGCATCCCAGAAACAAAAGACAATGAGAACACAACAATCCAAAATCTATGGGACACAATGAAAGCAGTCCTGAGAGGAAAGTTCATAGCTCTACAGGCCTACCTCAAAAAACAAGAGAAACTGATAATAAATTATCTAACCTTACAACTCAAAGAGTTAGAAAGAGTGCAACAAGAAAAGCCCAAAGTATCCAGAAGGAAGGAAATAATAAAGATCAAAGCAGAAATAAACGACATAGAGACAAAAAAAATAATAATACAAAAGATCAACAAAACCAAGAGCTGGTTCTTTGAAAGAATGAACCAGATTGATGAACCTCTAGCCAGACTCACCAAGAAACAATGAGAGAGGACCCAAATAAACAAAATCAGAAATGAAAGAGGTGAAATAACAACTGACCCTATTGATATACAAAGGATTGTCAAAAAATACTATGAACAACTCTACTCCAACAAACTGGACAACCTCGATGAAACAGACACATTCCTAAAACAATACAAGCTTCTAAAACTCAATCAGGAAGAGTAAAAAAATCTGAATAGGTCAATAACTGCTGATGAAATTGAAACAGTAATCCAAAAGCTTCCAGCAAACAAAAGCCCTGGACCAGATGGCTTCATAGGGGAGTTTTACCGAACATTCAAAGAACTAAAGCTAATCCTTCTCAGACTATTCCAAAAAATTCAAGAGGAAGGCACACTTCCAAGCTCCTTCTATGAAGCCAGCATTACCCTAATACCAATACCAGATAAAGACACCACAAAGAAAGAGAATTACAGGACAATATCCCTGATGAACATAGATGCTAAAATCTTCAACAAAATTCTAGCAAACCAGAGCATTACATTAGAATGAACATACACCATGACCAAGTGGGATTTATTCCAGGAATGCAAGACTGGTACAATATCTGCAAATCAATAAATGTGATACATCACATAAACAAATTGAGAGACAAAAATCACATAATTGTATCGATTGATGCAGAAAAAGCATTTGACAAAATCGAACACCCTTTCTTGATAAAAACTATCAGCAAAGTGGGAATAGAGGGATCATACCTCAACATAATAAAAGGCTTATATGACAAACTCACAGCCAACATCATACTCAATGGGCAAAAACTAAAACCATTTCCCTTAAGAACAGGGACAAGACAGGGATGACCACTTTCACCACTGTTTGACATAGTACTGGAATTGCTAGCCAAAGCAATCAGACAAGAAGTAGAAATAAAAGGCATCCAAGCAGGAAAAGAAGTAAAATTGTCATTATTCGCAGATGACATGATATGTACTTAGAAAAACCTAAAGACTCCATCAAAAAATTATTAGCCCTAATAAATGAATTTGGCAATGTAGCAGGATACAAAATTAACACCAAAAAATCTATGGCATTTTTATATGCCAATAGTGAACTTACAGAAAGAGAAATTGAAAAAACAATCCCATTTACCATTGAGCCAAAAAAAAAAAAAAAAAAAAGATACCTAGGAATAAACTTAACCAAGGATGTAAAAGATCTATACTCAGAAAACTACAGAATATTGAAAAAACAGATAGAGGAAGATATAAACAGATGGAAGAACATACCTTGTTTATGGATTGGTTGAATCAACATCATCAAAATGTCCATACAACCCAAAGCAATCTATCGATTCAATGCACTCCCCATTAAAATACCAACAGCATATTTCACAGATCTAGAAAAAACTCTTCAAAAATTCATCTGGAATAAAAAAAAAAAAACCCGAATAGCTGTGACGATCCTGAGAAGGAAGAACAAAGTAGGAGGATTCTCAATGCCAGATATCAAGCTGTATTACAAAGCCACAATTCTCAAAACTGCCTGGTACTGGCACAAGAACAGACATATAGACCAATGGAATAGAATAGAGAGCCCAGAAATTGACTCAAACCACTATGCTCAATTGACAAAGGAGGAAAGACCATACAATGGAGCCAAGACAGTTTCTTGAATAAATCGTGCTGGGAAATTTGGTCAGACATATGCAAAAAAATGAAACTAAATCACCAACTTACACATACAAAAAAATAAACTCAAAGTGGATAAAGGACTTAAACGTAAGGTGGGAAACCATAAAAATACTAGAGGAATCCACAGGTAGCAAAATCTCAGACATATGCCAAAAGAATTTCTTCACTGACACAGCTTCTAGGGCAATGGAAGCTAAAGGGAAAATAAACAAATGGGAGTATATCAAAATAAAAAGCTTCTGCACAGGAAAAGAAACCAACAACAGAACAACAACAAAGCCCTCTTCATGGGAGAACATATTTGTCAATGTTATCACCAATAAGGGTTTAATCTGCAACATTTACAGGGAACTCATACAACTTAACAAAAGGAAGATAAACAACCCAATCAAAAAATGGGCAACGGACCTAAATAGACACTTTTTGAAAGAGGACATAAATAAGGCTGAGAGACATACGAAAACATGCTCAAAGTCACTAATCATCTGAGAGATGCAAATCAAAACAACGAGGTACCATCTCACACCTGTCAGAATGGCTATCATCAAAAAATCAACAAATGACAAGTGCTGGCAAGGATGCAGAGAAAAAGGAACCTTCGTACACTGCTGGTGGGAATGCAGACTGGTGCAGCCACTGTGGAGAGCAGTATGAAGTTTCCTCAAAAAACTAAAAATGGAACTGCCATTTGGCCCAGTGATCCCACTTCTGGGGATATATCTCAAGAAACCAGAAACACCAACCAGAAAGGATATACGCACCCCTATATTCATAGTAGCACAATTTACCATAGCTAAGATTTGGAATCAGCCTAAGTGCCCATCAGCAGATGAGTGGATTAAAAAACAGTGGTACATCTACACAATGGAATACTATGCTGCTGTTAAAAGAAAGGAACTCCTATCATTTGCAACAGCATGGATGGAGCTGGAGAGCATTATGTTAAGTGAAATAAGTCAGTCAGAGAAAGATAAATATCACATGATCTCACTCATTTGTGGATTATAATGAACAATATAAACTGATCAACGCCTCAACCAGTTTGGCTCAGTGCATAGAGCATCAGCCTGCGGACTGAAAGGTCCCAGGTTCGATTCTGGTCAAGGGCATGTACCTTGGTTGCAGGCACATCCCCAGTGGGAGGTGTGCAGAAGGCAGCTGATCGATGTTTCTCTCTCATTGATGTTTCTAACTCTCTATCCCTCTTCCTTCCTCTTTGTAAAAAATCAATAAAATATATTTAAAACATAAACTGATGAACAAGAACTGATGTAGAGACAGAGAAGCATCCATCAGATGCTCAAAACTCAGAGGGTAGGGGTGAGGGGGAGAGATCAACCAAAGGACTTGTATGCATGCATATAAGCATAAGCAATGAATGTGGACAACAGGGGGTGAGGGTGAGGGCAGGAGTGGGGGGATGAGAGGACTTTGGGGGAATAAGGTCGCATTTGTAATATCTTAATCAAAAAAGGGGGAAAAGATATGGAAAAAAATATAAAGACATAATTCTCAAGCAATCAAAACCAAGTGACTAAAATATTTCACAGGATATTCAAAATTACTTGTAATAAGGGAAATGCAAATTAAAGTCTGAATGAAGTACCATTTTGCATCCATTAGAACAGCAAAAGGAAGATATTTAACATCAATTGCTGACTGTGATGCATAGAAGTATGTATTATTTCATGGTCTTTAAATGACACAGTAACACAACTTCACTCTCTCCTGTTTTCTGAATCGTGCGCATGTGTGTGTGTGTGTGCACGTGTGTGTGTTTAAGGGTTTTATATGGTAAAGAAAATCTTGGAGAAAAGTATGGAATGATACAAAGTATGTTTTTAAAAAGTGTTATATGGGGTAAAGATAAGAGATAGCAATGGATGAGTATAGAAATGAGGAATGTTCATTACATGTATGAGTCTATTTCTATTTTGTTCATTATTTACAAATGTCACCCCAATAAATGTAAGCTATTTTTAAAAAAAGGAAATGAGGAGTGGAGATACAAGAAAAAATAAAAAGTAAGTACTGGTGTAAAACTAAAAAAATAATTAAAAGATAACTTTAGCACTGTAATATTTTGAGGAAATTGTTCTAGTTTTGTTCAGTAAGTTCTACACATGCTATAACTTTTAAATTATATTGAAGGAGAGCAGAATATGCCATCCCAAAATGTGCATCTTACACACGTGAATTATTTTGAGCTGAAGGCAATCAAGACCAACCAACTCCAGAAAAACCTTTTACTTCCCCTTACCTACCTAAAATAATTTAGACGGGGCCTGGCTCAGAGAGAGAGTTATTCCAAGAGGGAACTTGTCTCTTAACCTCCTACTTTGAAGCCTCAGGGTTGACCCCAGTCCTGAGCTCAGGATGAACTATAAGCCTCAACTGCCTACTTGTCATTGCTTCTCATATTTTTATGAAACTCCTGTAAAACTAAAATTAAAAAAATTGTTTTACTCACATTAATCTATCTTATGTAAATTTAACTATTAAACCAGCTAAAGGCCCTAGAAGAGTAGAATAAAAATTTTTCCTCTCTAATATTATAAATCAGTTAACATATACATATGTGTATTTTCAATTATTCATCCTAATGCTTCAAATAAAAGTGAGCCAAAAAGTTAACAAAATAATTGTTATATAGTTCCAAAGACATGAATAAAATTAATGGATAAAAATTTTAAATAAAACTTCAATGTATTTTCCAGTTTTATTTAGCAATAAATTTATTTTATTTTTCTTAGTAAATTTTAAAACACTTTTTAAAAATATTGTATTTGCAACTTATTCTGGTCCATATCATGTGTGGTAACTGGTAATTATATGTTAAAATATTATAAAATAAATCTGCTTTCTAGGAATGAGCAATGTGCACAATAATTTAATAATTTAAATTATTTCATTTTGATGATCAAGCTTTCTGAAGAGGATATAAAATGGTATAAAATACCTCTAGGCATATTTCAATTGCTTCATACTCTATACATTTTAAGAAGAGAATGAAGGTAAAGAAATAATTTTTAGTTTTAATAAAATGATTGCTTTATAATTTTAATAAAACATTAGCTAAGAACAAATCTCATTAGGATATTTTGAACACAAAACTAAATGGACTATATTTATATAATATCTATTTATCTATTAGGATAGATATCTATCTATATCTATAACTACATCTATCATCTATCTATCTATCTATTAGGATACATATCTATCTATATCTATAACTATATCTATCTATCTATCTATCTATCTATCTATCTATCTATCTAATTTATCATCTATATTTACCTATCTATTAGGGTACAGATCCTATTTTCTACATTAAATTAAATAGACTTTGTCTGTTGATGTCTTTCAGTCAATTACATCCCTGTGACACTAGAGACAATTGTGCCAGTATATATTATCTTCCTCCAATGAACTTTAAAATCTTGAGCTGAACTTAGCATTTTCCATGGGACTTACTAAGAAGAAGAAAAAAAAGGAAATTTAACGCACCAATATAATTCGGGGCATCTGTATATTCTATGGACATTAGAGATCCTGATTCTTGAACATTTAATTCAAAATTCCCCAGAGCCACTGGGTTCCACAACTTTTATTTCTGTCAATGTTTTCCCAGAGAGGTGTGAGCAGAGTGAAAACTAATTGCATTGCCCCAATAGCTTCAAGAACACTGAAGTGTTCTGCATAACTCTGGAGGGAGCACAAAATCCTGATTACCTAGAAGAATAAAGTTTCCCAAATTTTATCCATTTCTCTACGGTCATTTGAGGGTGTGACTTATTTTTGGATAACTGAGGTGAGGTTTCTTTCTCTCTTTTTTTTATTGTCTGAAATTTTACATATTTGTACCCAAATTGACCCCCTCCCCTATCCTTTCCCTGCCCAGCCAAGCCCCCACCACCCCAGTGTCTGTGTCCATTGGTCATGCTAATATGCATGCATGAAGTCCTTTGGTTGCACTCTAAACACCCCCTCCCAATCACCAATTGTTTCTAAATCAATCTATTCTTGTTCATCAAATTATGGTTATCATTATATCCCACATATGTGTGAGGTCATGTGATATTTATCTTTCTCCAATTGGCTTATTTCACTTCGCATAATGCTCTCCAGTTCCATACATTCTGTTGCAAATGGTAAAAGTTCCTTCTTTTTAATAGCAGCATAGTATTCCATTGTATAGATGTATCACAGTTTCTTATAATTCTTTTTCTCCTATCTATGAACTTATTGCATAAGTATAAAGGCCAGCCAGTGAGGGAAAAAGGAATAGTGATTTGCTAAATGAAAACTGCCATTTAAAAGCTGTAATATTTGGAGAAAAAAATAGTAATCAATTGGAAATCAACCAAGGTACTTGACAAAAACAGTTTGCTTATTTATAGGAGTTTCTACAAAACAGGGACAGGGAATAGTCAGGAAGCTTTAGAACCTTGCTCCTCATATGCCACTCACCTACCTCATGCATTTGTTGTTATCAGTCCAAAACATATTTCAATTATTCTCTTAAATTTAAAGTCAGTTAATTCAATTTGTCAATGTCCTTAAGTCTAATAAAAAATAGACATATTTGGACTAATTTCTTTTTTTCTCATTTTCTGAGTTACAGAAGAACCACAGAAAGAAACCAACATTGTTATCCATTGAAGTGTGCAATTTCAACCAATTCATTATTTTCTTGAGGACTTTGCCACCATGTACTTAACAAATAGTTCAACAATTAAAATTTACAGCAGCAAAACTGAAGTTTGAACAGACTGTGTTCAATTTGCTTTTTCTCTTTCAGCATTATCCACACCACTTGCCATCAAAATTACCAGAGCACCCTCTAATAATCCAACACCAGTTGGACATTCATTATACTTTTAAAATTTATGAATTTAGGAACATTAATACTAAAAGCAAATATAAAGCACACAAAATCTATAATATTTTTGTTAGAACTGTTAGAGTGATTTCAACAAAAATAGTTAAAAATCTATCATTCAAATCACACAGTTAAATAATAACTGTAAAGAAAGGCAAGCAAAAATTCACCACAAAATATCTGCCTGATTATCTCAATAGTACTAGATAATTATGCAATCTACTCTTACAACTTCAGATATGCAAACATAGCATTTTAATGATTAGGTCTGCACAATTTAAAGAAAAGAATGCCTTGAAATAAGTGAATAATTTGAGCAAAGAGCACACAATTGCCTGAAGTAGAAACATGAAGTGAGAAAACAAAAGAGTATTATAATTTGAATTAGCAATTACTTCCAGTCTTCATTTCATTATGCATGGCCAGTTTTTAACTATTAAGTTTGTTGATGTTTTTTGGCATTAACTAACCACATAAAATCATTTTAATCACCACGCACACACACACACACACACACTCACTAGTACAATTCTCATCTACTAATAGTGTGTAGTAGTTCAGGTAATAGGCAGGTTTAACAAAAATTATAATTTAAATTAGGTAGCAATACTGTATAAATATTTTATCTTGAACCAATTTCAAAAATCACCGCATTTTTACTAGTAGAAGATTATAACATTTGTTCCCTTGCCTCCCAATAGAAACACATAGAAAAAAATGTACTTACACTGAACAATGAGCTGCACCAAAGCTTCTCTTGGTTTCACATTAAATCCATTATATTGGCTGGTCTGACATCTGTACATTCCTGACATTTCCCTAGACACATTCACAATCCTCAGTGTTCCATCATAACTCTCCATTTGCATTGACCCGTCAGGCATTGCAACTTCCTTATCCGCTCTAGACCAAAGGATGATGGGTTTAGGTTTTCCAGTTACTTGACACTGTAGTTCTATTGTGTCTCCTTCTCTGGTGACCAAAGGTGATTTTTCCTGCGGAACAGTCAGATTGGGTGGAACTTGAAATGGGAAAAAGAAAATTTTTCAAGGTTAGTATAAACTGGTAAAGCATATTCAAACACAGAAAATCATAAGAAAACAATTTCTGCTGGTTGAAGATGTGTGACAATTCAGATGACAAAAACTATAGAAACATTTGGTGTAGGTGGTAAATACCATCAGTTGAAACTATTCTGATTTGTATTTATAGAACTCTCTTGAGTGAGGTCTTCCAACATTAGCAAAATAAATAAAGCATTAAGTTAGGCTTAAAATGGTCAACATAAGAAACATTTATTCAATGATTTGCCATTATAAGCCATTAATTGGGCATTTAATATTTCTATTTCTCAAAAGAATGACCCTGCCTTCTGAGGGCTCACCTTTTCCAGTTTTCTGCTTCCTATGCTGTTATCTCTTACCCAAGGGTGGTCAAAGAAAGGGTATGCGACAGTGTAGACTTAGCAGGCGCAGTAAGCACAAGTAGTAGGACAGGGAAAAGAAGAAGCTTTGTCGTACAGTTAGAAGTTCTGACTGGTTTAGAAACCTTGCCAAATTGCTAAGGTTTCAGGTTTGCTTTTCCTCTTAAGGACATGAGATGGAACAACTCACTACAATACCACACTGAGAATCCACTGTGTTTTTCTCTGCTCTGTTGAATTTCTAATATTTTTGAGATTTGAATTTCCCCATATATTTTCACTTTAAGACATTTTGAGATCACTGTAGTTTGTCACACTGTTGCCACTATTTCTGTAATATTACTTTTAAGTATATTTTCAAAAGTATATTTCAATAATATAAGCATTTTAATTTTTTGAAGTTAAACTAATTTCTGATTTTACTGAAGATATTAGATTCTGAGAAAATTAGGTTGACTTTACTGAAACTTAACTTTATTGCACTAGGATAAATATGTTACGATTTGGGACACAGCATGAACTAACAAGAGGCAAGTACTACCTAAGGAATTTTCTCACAAATAAAAATCACCTGTTCCATTGGAGGGCTTTTTACAATGTATGTGCATTCAAATGTCTTCATGCAATAGAACATCTATCAAAAAGCATGGGCTAAATTAAATGCCAGAATAAAAATAAACAGAAATATATGAATAATTGTATCCTTCTGGTAAACGTAATATGCTTCCTTTAGAGAGAATTGCATTTGAGTAAAAAGGCAAAGGTTTCATTCTCCCTTCTGGAATCACTGTGCTCCAAGG
Source organism: Murina feae (assembly GCA_004026665.1). Lineage (NCBI taxonomy): Eukaryota > Metazoa > Chordata > Mammalia > Chiroptera > Vespertilionidae > Murina > Murina feae. Next base: position 11,571 of record PVJC01005097.1, on the reverse strand, counting down.
CCCAGGAACAAAAACAAACATAATTTTAAAATTCTTTTTCAACTAATATGGAAACGTTTTTGTCAGACAGAAAAAGACAGAGTCAAGTCAAAAGTGATATGATAATTAATTATCCTGCTATTTAAGTATCTTAGTGTATAATTTTTCATTTAATTCCTTCATTTACTTCTTATCTTTAAAAAGTAATAAAAGAAAAAAGTAGTTAAATAGTGGAAATCAGAAAATATGGAACATTAAAACATTAACCGTGACCTTCTTATAATAGATATATACAGTCTAAGAATTTCCATTAACAAAGCATATGCTTAAATATGGCTGCATTTAAAATAATATATGATTAATGATTTAATTTAATAAATTATTCTTATAAATATAAATAATCAAGTGACTTTGTTAACATTCCTTTAGAAGTAAACGAAAAGGGAATGATGCAATTCTAAGCAGCATCTAACAATTGGATCAAAGAGAAGCCTCAGTGTTTACTCACCCTGAATGAGAAACCACAAAGGATAATACCAATGTAATTAATGATGTTCCTACTTTGTAATAGACACATTAGGGATTTTACATTTTTAGTTAATTCCTTTGATAATTCTAAGAATCAAATATTTCATATGAACATTTAACAAATGAAAACCCTGAATATAAGAGAAGATGAGTACTTTGAACAAAATTCAAGCGGAAGCCAATTTATGACAAGTGAACAGTGTAGACACCTGACACTTAAAGCAGACTCCAGTAAGTTATGGTATCTGAAATGAATAATTTGTGTTAACACAGGACTCCTGTTCACAACTGCTCTGCTCCTATGGACAAATTGGACTGATTTTCCCTGCCCATCTCTTGATCACTAGGCCAGGATCAATAAAAAATGAGAAAGTAGAAATGTGAGGGTAAACTTGACATATATTTTGCAAATTACCTTATCTATTTTATATTATACTAGGGGCGCGGTGCACAAAAATTTTTGTACTCGGGGGGGGGGGGTTCCCTCAGCATGGCCTGTGCCTTCTCGCAGTCTGGGATGCCTTGGGGGATGTCCACCTACTGGCATGCCTAGCCAGCCTGGGTGAGGGGCTGATGGCTGTTTGCAGGCTGGCCAAGACCCCAGTGGGGACCCTCACCTCATGGGAGTATGGCCAGCTTGGGTGAGGGATGAGGCCATTTTCAGGTTGCCCATAGTCCCTTCAGGGTTTAGGTCCCTACTGGGGTGCCTGGGCACCATGGGTGAGGGGCTGAGGGCCATTTTCAGGCTGCCCACAGCTCCCATTGACCCAATGTCCCAGTGAGGTTGGCTGGAATCAGGTTTCTGGGGTTTATTTATCTTCTATAATTGAAACTTTGTTGCCTTGAGTGGAAGCCTAGGTAGGCAATGAAGCCTCCTATTTGCTTCAGCTCCATGGCTTCTATAATTGAAATATTGTTGCCTTGAGCAGAGGCCCAGCCGGCCTAGGCAGGCAGTTTCCAAGGAAGTCTTCTGTTTGCTTTAGCTCTGTGGCTGCTGGCCAGCATCTTGGCTGGGTTAATTTGCATACAGTCACTCTGATTGGCTGGTGGGCGTGGCTTAGGTGTCTCAGAGTGATGGTTCATTTGCATAGTACTCTTTCATTAGATTAGACTAGAGGCTCAGTGCACAAATTCATGCACAGTGGGGTCCCTTGGCCTGGCCTGCAGAATCAGGCCAAAATATCCCCAGAGTGGTCTTGGATTGTGAGAGGGTGCAGGCAAGGCTGAGAGACTCCACTGCACAATTGGGGCCAGGGAAGGATGCAGGAAGTTGGCCAGCTAGGGAGGGATCACAGAAGGGCTCCAGAGCGTGTCCAGCCCATCTTATTCAGTCCCAATCGCTTGAACCCCAGAAGCAAGCTAACCTACCGGTTGGAGCATCTGCCCCCTTACAATCAGTGCATGTCATAGTGGCTGGTTGACCAGTCAACTGTCTGCCCCCAGGTGGTCAGTACACATCATAGAGAGTGGTTGAGCAGCCTTAACATATCATTAGCATATTACACTTTGATTAGTTGAATGGCTGACTGAATGACCAGACACTTAGCATATTAGGCTTCTATTATATAGGATATCTATTTCTACCTTATTCTATATAATAAAGAGATAATATGCAAATTAACCCTCATGCCCTCACAAGATGGCTACCTATGACGAGGCTAGCAGGGGGGTTACTGAGGGATGACCAAACTACTGAATAGCAGGCTGCTTAGGGTAACCAGGCTGGCAGAGGGAACCACGAGGGGTGACCAGGCCAGGAGGGGGGGGCAGATGAGGGGGAGCAGTTAGGGGTAACCAGGTGAGCAGAGGGGGGAAGTTGAGGGTGACCAGATTGGCAGGGTGTCAGTAAGGGGTGATCAGGCAGGCTGGCAGGTGAGTGATTAGGTGCCAGTGGTCCAGGATCAGGACTAAATGAGCAGTCTGACATGCCTTAAAGGTGCAGGTTGGGCTGAGAGGACCCCATTATACATAAATTTTGTGCACTGGGCCTCTATTATTTTTATCTCTATCTATAATATAATATTTCCCAACTATAAAGCCAAACTGCTTTTTAAATCTACCAAGCCAAGTCAATATATAATTTTTGGTAAATCTATGTGAGATAAATGAAAATAAGTGATAAATTAAGGGATTATTTAATGGAGTCTCATTTCTTCCAAAACAAGCCAAATGACGTAGGCCAAATTTAATCACTTTGAGTATTAATTTCTTTACTTTTGAAACTAAGAATTTGCACTTTATAAGCTACAAGGATATTAATGGTTGACTGTAAAAACAAACAATGAACACTTAAATATAGAAGTGCTGCTAAATGGAAGTATTTACTTTCTGCCTTAATTCAAAGATATTATTTCATTAGGCTATTCTAAAATGCACAAACCTTTGACTAGGTATGTTTTATAAATTTATCAGGCTAAATAGTTAACAAACTTCCTTTAAACATTTGTTTGTTATTCGTTTATTTAAATAAATTTTCCTTCCTATGTAATCAAAATTACAGAAATGTAAACCTCAGTTTTAATCTAGGTAACCTGAACACAAATTTTACATAAATTAGCCCATTTTTTGCTAAATAGCAAAATCTAATTAAAATATGGTGTATTTTTTATCTCTCCCATGAGGCTTTTTAAATCTTGAAATTGGAGTTAATTTTTCCTCCACAACTCTCTTGACCAAGAAAGTTTATGACTTCTAAAGTTCTTATACTGCTTTTCTCTCAATATCCACATTAAGTATTCCATTCTCTACAATTCTATACTCACCCCTCTTAATTATCTATACATATAAAAGCCTAAGCAACTGTTATGATTGAACAACCAAAACAACTGGAACTACTGATTGACCAGTCACTATGACGCACACTGACCACCAGGGAGCAGATGCTCAATGCAGGAGCTACCCCCTGGTAGTGAGTGCCCTCCCATGGCTTCTCTGCCCAGCCCACCAACTTCCTGTGGCCCCTACCCCTGGCTTGCCTGTCGGCTCTCCCATTGGCCCGGATCAGGGAAACAGCCGGCCATCCTCTCACGGTCCCTCTCCCCAGCTTTCCTCCCCCCCATGATAGGCCCTGATTGCTGGTCAGGCCAAGGGACCCCACCTGTGCATGAATTTGTGCACTGGGCCTCTAGTTACTATATATTTTTCTGTTACGAGATCTAGTATGTTATCACAAATTTATATATTTTATCTAAACTAATAAAAGCATAATATTAAAATTAACTGTCCCTTTGGGATGCCTAAGCCATGCCCACCAGCCAATCAGAGCGATTGTATGCAAATTAACCCAGCCAATATGGAGGCTGTCACTCATGGAGCTTAGTAAACAGCAGCTTCCATTGCAGCAGGAGTGAAACTGAAACTGTTTGTGGGCCTGCTGGGCTTATCCTGGCTCCAGGCAAAACATATTTGCAACAATGTCTCAATGATAGACAGCAGGCCTGGCCTGACTTCTAAGGGTAACGTTGTCTTATTGTAGAAGCCACGAGGTGAAGCAGAGAGGAGGTTTCGTTACTAGGCCTCAGCTTAAAGGAATAGTGCATCAATTATAGAAGATAAACAAACCCAGAAACCTGCTTCCAGCCAGCCTTGCTGGGACATTGGGTCAATGGGAGCTGTGAGCAGCCTGAAAGCCTGAAAGCGCCCCTCACTCCGTCACCCACGCTGGCCACAACCCAATGGGGTGAGGGACATTACTAAGGAGGTTGGCCAGCCTGCAAACATCCATCAGCCCCTCACTCAGGCTGGCCAGGTATCCCAATAGGGACCTGAAACCTGAAGGGACTGTGGGAAGCCTGAAAATGCCCCTCAGCTCCTCACCCAGGCTGGCCACACTCTAATGGGGTCAGGGATCCCACTGGGGGACTTGGCCAGTCTGCAAACAGCCATCAGCACCTCACCCAGGCTGGCCAGGTACCCCAGGAGGAACCCAAAACCTGAAGGAACTGTGGGCAGCCTGTAAACAGCCCTCAACCTCTCACTCATGCTGGCCATACCCCCATGGGTTCCCACTGGGGGGTTGGCCAGCCTGCAAACAGCCATCAGCCCCTCACCCAGGCTGGTCAGGCATGCCAGCAGGTGGACATCCCCAGAGGGGTCCCAGACTGTGAGAGGGCACAGGCTGGGCTGAGGGACCTCCCAAGTGCACAAATTTTTGTTCACCGGGCCCCTAGTATGTCAAAATATGAATTCCAACTTCAGCCCTAGATCCTTCCAATTTATGACTATAGCATAGTATTTTTATACTTTAAAAGCCTTTCAAATCTCCAAATCTAAGCACCATTTATTGCTTGACTTAATTGATAGGTAATTATCAACATACATTCATCTGGTAATTAAAGATCATAACATTTTCTTTGTTTTACCATTTCTTTTTGCTCATAACTTCCTATCAGCCACTTTCCTTTCTCTGTCAAAAAATGTCCCATGTCTGCCTATTCCTTTTAATGTCTGCAGATAGATTTCTTGGTAGAGGTCATCATCATCTCTTTTGTGGCAGTGTTCTAATCGACATCTCTGTCACCAGTCTAATTTTTCCAGGCCTCCTGTTATTCAGTCATAAATATTATTATGACAAATGCTATTTTGTTCATGTCACTATGAAAACTACAAACCTCAATGAGCGTCTTAATACTAATCTTGGTTTACTAAAAAAATTGAGAACAGCCTGATAGACATGTTAAGTAAATAGTGGTACAATCATACAATAAAATACAACACAATCTTTTTAATGAAGACATAATAGACCTACATTTATCAAGAAATATATTTACCATATTTTCTGGCATATAAAACGACCTTTTAACTCAGGAAAATTTTCTCAAAAGTTGAGACAAAACTGCTGAAATGGTAGAAATGGTAGAGGGAGAAAGTAGAGGAGGTAGTTGGATCACTCCTCTCACTAGCCTTCTCGTTATTTTAGATCTTTGAGATTTTCCTGGATTAAAAAGTCATCTTATATGCCGGAAAATATGGTATATTTTAAAATAACAAGCTAGTAAATAGTATGAACAGCTATAAGAAATATTGATAAATAAGTAAAACATGTGACTGAACAGTGTAAACACTAGTCTCAGATACTATCTAATAAGAGGGTAATATGCAAATTAACCATCACTCTGTCACAAAAATGGTGGCATCTGGTTCCCTCAGCCCTGAAAGAGTCCCCCAGTCCTGGGGGTGTGGCTGCTGAGAGCGGTCAGCGTAATGGCCTGGTGGTACACTTGCTTCGTCACTGGGGCAACAAGGCAAATATTCTTCCCCGGACTCGGAAGGCCTCTGGGCAGCAAATGCTGCGGCAACAAGGCAAGTGTCCCATCCCAGCCGCAGAGGGCCTCTGGGCAGCGCATGTGCATGTGGAGCAGACAGGGTGGGATGCTTGTGTCATAGCCACAGCAATGAAGCAAGCATGTTGTCCTGGCTGTAGAGAGCCTCTGGACAGTGAGCATGGAGCAGCCAGGCCCCACAAAGAGCAGAGAAGCATGGGGAGTGGGCTCCTGGATTGGAAAGAGCTCCCCTGAGGGCTCCTAGATTGGAGAGGGTGCAGGTCAGGCTGAGGGACCCACCCCCCTTGCATGAGATTTCATACACCAGGCCTCTAGTTTTTATATAAAGAGTCTCATGCTAATGAATGTTAATAGGGAGCTTCTTAAAGGGGAATGTACATACTAGTATGATTCTTTATATTGTCAGCATTCAGCACTCTATTTTGCACATAAGAGGAACTCAGCAAAAATTTTCATAGCAAATGCACAAATTAAGACAGCAAGCAATTGGGCCCAGATTCAGAGAAGAGGAAAAATCTAGAGGAAAAGGAAGCCCAGAAAGAAATACTGCAAAATACTAACAGTGGCTCTCTCTGAGTGTGAGAGTATTGATAATTTAATTTTATCTGAATATTCCCTATATTTTTCATTCCTTTATAATACGTACACTGCATATTAACATATTTGTATTAAAATGTTAATGCAACCTGTTTTTCAGTGCTCATCTGAAGAAAACTCCACTTTTTAATAGCACGAATGTATCACTCTGAACATGGTGTTCTAGGCAACACACCTGAGAAATGCTCCTCTAGAATGGCTCACTCCTATAACACTCATTCACAGGTGGTTTTACCAGCCAGTGAGCCTCAGTGCTCTTCCATAAGCAGTTTTTCCTCTGTTCAGCATATATTCTAGCACTCTCTGCCTGCCCCACGTGTTGAGATTCAGTTCAAATGTTAATACTTTCAATGATAAGTTTGCCTATCCCTAGGCTAAGGTGGCGGTTCACTCTGCTTGACCACTTACTGCATTGTAGACCCATTTAACCTGCACTTGTGGCTTTGTCCTGTATTTTCTTCCATGTTTATACCTCTGAAAACACAGAGTGTTTAACTCTGTCTCTAAAATCTGGTGCCTGCTTTCCTGCTTGCCAGAGTCCAGGAAGCCACAAAACAGAAGGAAGCAGGGTAGGAACAGAGAGAAAGGTAAGGAGGGAAGAAGATAAACAACTATAAATATAATAGAAATAAACATAATAGGTAAAAATCATAAACATTTTAGAACAAAAGTGATAAATGAGAATAAAATGTAGTAATTATATAATTACTAGCCCATACAAATAAAAGAACCTTCTACAAAATATATTGTTAGTACAGATTTTGGATGAAGTAGATCTTGAGATATGTGAGGTTGTATGTGAGACCTAAGAGATTCAAAAAAGGGATCTACAGTTTTCCTTTACTTTGTCTTTTCATTGAAAGATTTAGATAGATAAGCTGCAATAAAAAAAAAAGACAGAGAAAAGAGCCAATTCAAGAACATGCCATTCCTTTTGATATGTTTAGTATGTCCTTTCTCTAATTAATGCATTTTTAATATTGAATCTCACAATGAAAGCATCAAATTAAGTAGAACAATTTTAAATGTCTGCAACTTGTGAGATCCACATTTATCCATAATGTACTGGCCAGAAAAAAATTCCTCCTGATAAAAACACAGGGTTACAACATCTGATATATAGAAAGACTTCCCTTATTTTGATTTTTCTTTTCTGCAATGCTACTGTAAGAGAAGTTATAATCAGAGAAACCTCAAAAACAGATGACACCAAACTTTATTATTCCAAATGTAAAGAAATAGACAGATAATTTGGACAAACTGATTTTCTATCAACTGTTCCATTGTATCACATAAAATTAAGCAAATATAGAAAATAAACATGTTTTCGTTTCTTCATTGGGAATGAAATTGAGAAAATTTAATCTTTAGTCTTGACTAGGACAATGACTGGCTTATCTTTCTTACTCAAAAGAATGCAGGGGAAGGCTAACTATCCTGAACTCTATGGGGAAAATACCATGTTGTCTGAAGCAAAGACATCAGAGTATGCTTACTAATGACTTTTGATTTAAAATATGTAAATATTTATAGTGCACTATAGTTTAAACAAAGTATATATTATTTTATTATAAAATCATAATAAACTAAGTAGTAAGTAGAGTTGTCTCTACAAGGACAACTAGACATACATTTTCTAGGATCCCCAAATAAGTATGACACTGAATTAATTACACTTTAATTTTGAGAAATCTATAATAACAAAAGCATAACATGCTAATTAGACCAGATGTCCTTCCCATCGATCTTCCAGACTGAGCTGGGGCTGCGAGGGAAGCTTGTGTGCCGGGTGCCAGAGGGAAGCTGCTGCTGGCTGCTGGAAGAGGAAAGGCCGAGGCTTGCCTGATCTCGTGCATCGGGCCTCTAGGAGTTTATAATACATGCGAATGGTCTAGAGTGGAATGTATAATCTGTATTTAAAGCATAAATTAATTAGACTTCAATAAAAAAGTCTGTTTGTGATAGATTCCCTAGAGGTCTGATTCAAGGATTCTCATGCTGACCAGATCTATAGATGTGAAGTGAGTTTTATTTCCAAAGATTTGCTGCTTGAAAATCCAAGGTTAGCATGCTTATTTCCAATCACACATTATTAAAGGAAAAATGTTCTGTGACACTTCAGTGCTTTCTCTGTGTCTGAGGCAATGGTTCTCACTTCTTTTTTGCTAAGTATGAGACATGCACTTAAATACAGTCAGAGTTTAAGGTTTTGAAAAATCACAAGACTTTACATGGAAGTTAAGAAATTAACAGTTTGTAATTGCAACAACTACTAATAGCACATGAGTAGAGACTTCTCACTAAGGACTATGAGATAAGCAAGATAAGTCATTTGTTAAGGGAAATTGTAAACATACTTGTTATAAAGTCACTCATTTCTCTTCCATTCAATATTGGAAATATCCTAATCATCATGTACCTCACAGATGATTTGAACACATCACTAAGATTGGGAATAATTTTGTTAATACATGAAACTTAACTTATAAGAATGTGATACTCCGTGGCCAGTGAGAAATATTCATCTGATATTTGACAAATATAAGACAAATCTGGTAATTATCTTTAGTTTCAAAATAATTCCAATCTAAATTCCTTACATATTTTGAACCAGTAAACTTAATCCACTTTTAATAGTTATGTGCCTATTAAAACATAATGATAAAGTATCCTTAATTTAAGGTGACAAAGAAATCCAACTAGCTAAAGTTTCCTCGCTTATCAATTGAGTTGCTGGTATTTGTTTTCTTTTAGAAACCATGACTGGTAATGAGCAATGTTTGATAAAAGGCAACAGCACTCTACAGCTCATTTCTCTTAAAATAATAAAGGTTCCAAATGTTGTTATTTTATAAAAAGCAGAACTTGCCTGAGCCAGAGTTAATATAATAATATATTGCATTGCTGTATTTCCTTCTGCATTTTCTTCCTACTTATAAGTGGATTACTAAAATTTAATTCATGAATGTCTTTTTCTCCTTCTAAAAAATCTGACCATTTCTGAATTATTCTTTCTTTAAAAACCTGTCTTACTAACATTCAAATATTTTCAGTAGCTGCCCATTTTACACGATGGCTTAAATCCCAGTGTCTGTTTTGTAGCTTAGCTATCAATTGTTATTAAGGCATAGTGCTTCAAGAAAAGCTCTTTATTAATTTCGGCAAGTCGTTTGGTCCACTTAACACACTTAGCTCATATATAACGCTTCACCTTCCTCACTTCTGTCTAGCAGTAACTTTATCCTCACAATGCCTATCCAATAATTGCCCATTTTTAAGACTTTTGTTTTCATAGGTCTCTCCTGGTTTCTGTATCTTTTATTCATTTTTAAAGTCTCTGGATACAACATATCTGATTTATTGTATACATGTCAAGATAAAATGTGCGCTTTTACATATGTAACTAAAATGTCTTGAGGCCAGCATCAGGTTTTATCTATTTCCTCAGTAGGTCCCACACTATGTGAGATTTTAAATATTTTAGAGGTGCTTAATAAATTTTTGATTTATTTATGGAGCATCAATCAAGGTTTCTAAACAATGAAAATAAGAAAACTATTGATGAATAGTCACCTCTTGATTATTTAAGGCTTCATTATAAATTATATGAACTTCAAAATAATTTTATACAAATTATTTCTTTTTAATTTTTAGAAAATTATATCAAAATGTCCATACTACCAAAAACAATCTATAGATTCAATGCAATACCATTAAAATACCAATGGCATATATCACAGACCTAGAACAAACTTTCCAAAAATTCATCTGGAATAAAAAAAGACCCCGAATAGCTGTAGCAATGCTGAGAAAGAAGAACAAGTAGGTGGGATCTCAATACCAGATATCAAGCTGTATTACAAAGCCACTGTTCTCAAAACAGTCTGGTACTAGCACAAGAACAGACATATAGACTAATAAAATAGAACAGAAAACTCAGAAATTGACTGCAACTACTATGCTCAATTAATATTCAACAAAAGAGGCATAAACATACAATGGCATCAAGACAGTCTCTTCAATAAATGGTGTTGGGAAAATGGGATAGATACATAAAAAAATAATGAAACTAGACCACCAACTTACACCATACACAAAAATAAACTCAAAATGGATAAAGAACTTAAACATAAAATGGGAAACCATAAAAATACTAGTGGAATGCACAGGCAGCAAAATCTCAGGCATATGACAAAGCAATTTCTTCACTGATACTGCTCCTAGGGCTTTGGAAACTAAAGAGAAAATAAACAAATGGGAGTATATCAAAATAAAAAGCTTTTGCACAGCAAAGAAAACCATCAACAAAACAAGAAAGCCCACTGCATGGGAAACATATTTGTCAATGTTGTCACCCATAAAGGTTTAATCTCCAACATTTACAGGGAACTCAAACAACTTAACAAAAGAAAGATAAACAATCCAATCAAAAAATGGGCAACAGACCTAAATAGATACTTTTCAAAAGAGGACAGAAGGAAAGCTAAGGGAGATATGAAAGCATGCTCAAAGATACTAATCATCGAGATGATGCAAATCAAAATGACAATGAGGTACCATCTCACACTATCAAAATGGCTATCATCAACAAATCAACAAATGACAAATGTGGGCGAGGATGCAGAGAAAAAGGAACCCTCATTCACTGCTGGTAGGAATGCATACTGGTGCAGCCACTGTGGAAGATAGTATGGAGTTTCCTCAAAAAACTAAAAATTGAACTGCCATTTGACCCTGTGATCCCACTCCTGGGAATATATCCCAAGAAACCAGAAACACCAATCAGAAAGGATATATGCACCCCAATGTTCATAGCAGCACAATTCATCATAGCTAAGATTTGGAAACATCCTAAGTGCCTATCAGCAGATGAATGGATTAAAAAATTGTGGTACATCTACACAATGGAATACTATGCTGCGGGGAAAAAAGGAGTTCTTACCATTTGCATCAGCATGGATGGAACTGGAGAGCATTACGCTAAGTGAAATAAGCCAGTCAGAGAAAGATAAATATTACATGATCTCACTCATTTGTGGATTATAATGAACAACATAAACTGATGAAAAAAAACAGATTCAAAGACAGAGAATCATCAACCAGAATGTCAAATCTCAGAGGGAAGGTAGTGGAGAGTGGGGGTAAGGGGGAGAGATCAACCAAAGGACTTGTATGCATGCATATA
>PVJC01005096.1:0-60603 GCA_004026665.1 Murina feae | reverse complement strand
GATAAAGAGCTTCACAGACAAGAAAAAGCTAAAAGAGTTCATCACCACCCAACCAGTATTATATGAAATGCTGAAAGGTATCCTTTGACAATGAGGAAGAAGAAAAAGGAAAGTAAAAATTATGAACAACAAATATATATCAACGAGTGAATCTAAGAATCAAGTGAATAAAAAATCTGATGAACAGAATAAACTGGTGAATAGAATAGAATCAGAGGCATAGAATGGAGTGGACGGACAATTTTTGGGGGTTAAGGGTGTTGGGGGTGCGTGAAGAGACTGGACAATAATTGTACACCTATGGATGAGGACAGTGGGGGGGCAAGGACAGAAGTTGGGTGGGAAATGGGAGGAGGGGAGCTATGGGGGAAAAAAGAGGAACAACTGTAATAATCTGAACAATAAAGATAAATTAAAAAAAAAACACAAAAGGAAAAAAAAATGCTTAACTTTCCTACTAAATAAAGCAATGCAACAATGATCAAAGGAAAGCATTTTCCCTATGAAATTAGTAAAGTTGTGTGTTTTTTTTAATTTGAAGTATTATTATTGATCAGGATGCACAAAAGCCCCACTAATGAAAATATAAATGAGTACAATCATTCTAAAAAGTGGTTTGGAAAAATGTGTCAAAGATATTAATACCTTTGGATGAGAGTGGCCAGATTTGGCAAACTGCATGGGACACACTTATTGAAGATTATTCATTGCTGGTCTAAAATTCCAATTTAACTGAGCATCCTGTATATTGTCTGTTAACCCTACTTAACTCTGTAATACCACTTTTAGAACTCTATGTTTAGGAAATATCTAGAGAGAAAGACAAATATTTCTCGCAAATACATTCTCTGCAGCAATGCCCTGTATTAGTGAAATATTAAAAATAATTTTAAAATGTCAATATTAGAGAAATCGTCACAAATTCAGGCACATCCATACCAGGTGGAAGTACCTAGTTACTGCACAGAAAAGACTGTTGGGAAGACACTTCAATGAATCTCTTGGGTAAGGGTGGGAAGGTCCTGAGAGAGCTGAGACGGAGCATTTAAAATTAACAGGTGCAAAACTGCTCTGCAGCCTAATGCAAGGTTCAGGGGGCCGTGGAGAAGGCTGTGTGTTACAAAGGGACCCAGGTACACAGTGCCAGGCCAGCCCAAAGGCAGAGGGAGTAGACTTAACAGGTGACTCTCAGAGAGGGAGTACGGCTGATGGAAATGGGGATGGGGACAACCACTATCAACCCTTGGTTTCACATTTTATTTTCTTCACTGGAATATTCTTCATGTAAGTTCACCATCCCTTGCCTGTAATTCTGAAACCCAAAAGAGCACTTAAACAAGTCTTGTTTGTTTGTTTTTAAGTTGGTGCCAAATGTATCTGACAGCAAAACCTGACTGGAACTGGCAGGAGAATATGTGTGTTCTTTCTTCCTCCCACTTCGTGCGGATGCTCACAAGTTTTTCTGAAGAGACGTTCATGTGTTCTGTCCTGTATCTGCTAGAGATGGATATATGTTATACGATATATATGCACTGTCTCACCTTCCTGAAGTTGAATAGTTCTGAGTTCTAAAACACACCTGGATCCAAGGACATCAGACTGAGGACAATGGACCTGTCATAAAACTATCTTTGACCACTGCACCCAGGGTCAGCAGTGGGAGCAGGAACAGAGAGAGGGTCGGTGTCCTTGCCTGGGGTAACGTGGGCACAGGAGTTGCAGCTGTCCAGACAGGAGGGCAAAAGATGGCCCACGATGACTGGAGAGAAGTCAGGATCGGCATTGTGGGGGGACAGTGACAGCAGAGGGTCCCTCATGGAACTCTAGGGAAGCTGTGGGAGAGGAGAGAGAGAACTAACTACTGAAGCCATGCACCCTGCATCTCCCAGCCATGGTTAAACGAGTACACGAGCAGCGGGGCTTCCATCTGTTACCAGCACCCGCCTGAGAGGACCACGAAGGACTGTCTTCACGTGGGGAGGAGATGAGGAGCAGGTTTTCAAACCTAAACTGTAACAGGCCCGTGTGAAACCCAACCAGCAACCTTCTCCACCGTCCTCTCCAAGCAGTGTCTGGTTGTATTAGTTTCTTTCCTATTGTTGTATTAATAAATTACCACAAACTACGGGGCTTATAGCAACACAGATGTATTATCTTACAGTTCTGGGAGCCAGAGTCTGAAATGGGTCTCACTGGGCTAAAATCAAGGTGTTGGCAGGGCAGTGTTCCCTCTGGAGGCTTTAGGGGAGAGTCCCCTTTTCCCAGCTCCTAGCTGCTGCCTGTTAACCCTACTGAACTTTGTAATACCACAAGGAATGTAATACCACATTCCTTAGCTCCTGGCCCCCTTTCCATCATTAAAACCAACAGCAAAAGCATTGAGTCCTTGAATCACGTCACTCTGACACTGACTCTGCCTCCTCCTTCCTCTTATGACTTGGGTTTATGTTGGGCTCACTTGGATAATCCAGGCTACCTACTCTGTTTAAAACTCAGCTGATTAGCAACCTCAATTACACCGGCTACCTTCTGCTTTGCCATGTAACATACCATATTCACAAGTTCTGGCAATGAGTATGTAGACATCTTTAGGTGGTCATCATTCTCCCCACCACACTGGCATAGATATATCCAGAACACCAGGCAGACAGCCCACGTACTGAAAACATTGAATAACACATATACTGAATATAATTGTTCAGGGTTCGGAGGAAGGCATGGGGATGAGACTACTGACAGAGGGCCTCTTGAATAGAAGGCAGGCTAGGATACCTGGGATGTAACCTGTAACACATGGTATGGCCTCTGGACAAGGGCATCTCAACTTCCTGGGTCTGTGATTTCCAACATCAAGTCCCCCTTCCTGTGGGAGACTGAAGCTGCATTCTGAGCCATGCAGTTAATTATCTTTGTTACATTTGCTGCCCCAATCTCATCTCCCCGAACATTTGGAGACATTAAAGCTCAAGCTGAATACACAGGATGCCTTCCTTCTGTCTGCTCCCCTTTTGCTTTACCGTCTCCTTGACACCTATGATTTCATCTGCTTATCTAACTAGTAATTCCTTAGAAGAATCCCCCTTTTCTCCTACTATATCTACCCCTCTGTACCTTACAATAAACGAGACTTGATCAGAAACCTGTCTTGTCTCCGTCTCTTGTGTCTCTTGTCCCATCATTCCCACTCCCCTCCTAGGGTCTCTTTTGACTGAACCCGCAGGTCGGGACACCTTCCTACTTCAGTGTCCCTGTTCCTGCCTTCCTCACTCTATGCACACTTTCCAATTTTGACTCAGGTTTGCAGAACTATGACTTTAAAAGAAGACTGCATCCCAGCTTTCATCCTCCAATTCAGCTTTCATCCTCCAATCATGTGCTTCCCTGGCTCCTGAGCTTCCTCCCTCTAGCCCTGAAATAACTCCATTCCAGGTCAACCCCTCAGTGGGCTCACTCCTCGCCTGACCCATTCATTCCCAGATGTGACTAGTGTGTTAATGCAACTGGTCTCCACAGGGAGGTAGACACATACTCACAGCTTCGGCTACTCATCTGCTGCCCTTGGAGACTAGCAGGTGTGCGGGCTTGATCCAGAAAGCAGGAGGAGGAGAATAAGGAAGCCTGCATTTACTCCAGGGACAAGAAGCATTTCTAGGGTAAGGAGGTCTGAGGAGTAGGGGCAACAGTAAAGGAATGAATGAGGTGACAAGATTCTAGTCTGCTGTAAGGGACAAGGAGTGGGCAAGCCAGCTGGGAAGAGACCCCCTATTCAGTAAGTGGCCCATGTAATCCTGGGGAGGAACCTTCCATGTTTGTTGTTCTCTGGCCTGGATTCCCTTTCTCAGGAGAAGGGCTAGAGTGCACAGGCAGGCTAACTGTGGCACTTGAGCCATTGGGCTAGGTTCTACCCTCCTCCTGGGAAGGACCACCCTATGGGGGTGCTGACACGGGGTTGGAAGCAAGAAAAGACTGGAAGGTGGACAGATGAAGTAACATCCCCAGGCGATGGTAGCATTCCTTGGACTCTGTAATGATGTCCTCCAGTGGCTTCCCAAACAGGCCCCAGGCCTACTCACCAAGCTCCCCTCGAACCACTCCTTTATGTAGGCAGCTGTGGGGCCTGGGATCTGGCTCAGGAGCGCCGCTCTCTCCTGAGGACGCTCAAGCGTCTGCAGGGACAGCCTCAGGTCCTCCACGAGATGGAGCACTGGCAAGGGGTTCAAGTAGGAAGCTGGGGAGGCCAGTCCAGGCTCACAGGTACCATCACCAATGTCTGCACCCGTTTTCGTGCCTAAAACAAGAGAGGCGGGAACCCTGGTAAGAAGGGTGAACATCAAGAGCAGGGAACTGGTAAAGAGGGAAGGGAGTGAAAGGAGATGGGGAAGGGACGGATAAGAGCTCAGAAGACCACTCTGCCTCAGGAGAGTCACTCAAAATTAAACTCAGCAGAACCCATCCTCAATCCTGGGCTGGGCTGGGCTGGGTGTGACAGGAAGAGGCCTGTCAGAGGCGATGGCTTTGCCCAGGGGGGCTAACATATGGACTCTCACACCATTAGTCAACGGGAAAACACAGCCGGCCCTCACCACTGACCCAAAACAATGAGATGCCATTCTTCAGCTTTTAGATTAATACTCTTGCTTTTCTTTAAATTAATGTAGTAGTCTGCACATATGACCACCAAAAGTTCCTCCTACCGTGGTATGTGCATTCTGGTCCCTTCATCCCAGGGTGGTACCTGACTGGCCGGTGACCTGCTGTCATCAACAGATGCAGCAGGAGGGATGCCACATGGGGCTGGTGAGAATTTAGTGAATTAAGCTTCTTCCTGGATCTTCCCAATTGGAAAAACTCTCTATCTATTGGCACCCTTGTACTTCTAACCTGTATTACTTTATTCTGTGTACCCACATCTCATCTCCCCCTCGTGGCCTGAAGTCTCTGAGGGCAGAGTCCTTGTCATATTGGCTGAGATCCTAGCACAGTGCTCCCGCCAGTGGATGTGGAAGGGAGCCGGACTGCATGTCTGCACATGTGCCTGGACGAATAGTTAAGGGGATGACTGCTTAGATTTCCTCAAAGATCTGGGCTGTTGACTCAGCTCTTTCTAATTTGATGTGTCCCGGATAGGACTGTTTTTGCCTTTCTAAACCCCATCATTTAACTTTTTTTTTAAAGTCTTTTTTGCTTAAGTACATTGATGTATTTTTCAAACCAAAACTGGAGCGACACAGTCTACTAAAGGATTTCTGTGCTGCTTTAAGAAACGCTTTAGGAAATATGACTTAGACGGTGGCTTTTCTAGGACATCTGGACTGTTTATAAGGCCAACAGGATAACTTATTTGAAATCAGGCCCCGGATGGAAAATGTGGGCTGTGGGGCCACCACATCCACGGCTACACTGCAGGCCTGATGTCCAATTCCAGGGCCCTTTACTCTTCTAAGAGCCAGCTTCCTACTTACCAGGGCAGCCTCTGGAATGAGAAATCCACACAGAAGGAAACAATTACCATTTGATTACCGGTTTGCTTTCTGAAAGTGCAGGATAGAAAGAATCATGGGTCACAACCCCCAAACAAGTCTGTGGCTCTGGGGAGCTAGGGAACTGTCTGCCCCCGCCCCCCCGCCCCCTCCTGCGTGCTCTCAGCACTCTCTGGCTCCTACAGATCCAACTTAGAGTTGATGAGGAGGCCCCAGCCTAAGTTCAGGCCAGAAAACAAAAGCAAAGCAAGACCCCTAATCTCCACACAATTGCTGAGTAACCCCTCTCTGTCCTGGACACACTCCAGCACACACACACACAGACATACACAGACACACATACACAGAGACATCCATACAGACACACATACACACACACACACACACCTTTATAAATGTAGGATGAGTCAGGCCAAAAGTAGTTGGGAAGACTGAGACTTTGATTAACTTTCAATTACTCTGTGGTCTTGGACAACAGAAAACAAAAGTAAGCACACACATACCTTCATACCAGTAATTATAATAATTATAAGTGCATTGAACTCGTTCATTTAAACTCAAAAATTTGAATAATGGAATAAAATTAATCCAATTCTTTAATTATGACACTGAATGATTGAACTATAAAGTGTTCAAAAGACAGAGCTAAATTATTCCATACAATGGAGTAGGTATTTTGATTAAACTGTTAAAAACAGCTACACGTGCACACACACACACACAAAATCACTGAATAAAATGATAAAAATAAATTTAAAAATCATTCAAATAGTCCTATAAAAGTGGAGCCATAATTTTTAAAAATTTATTTTTTGGTTAATCCTCACCTGAGGATATTTTTCCATTGATTTTTAGAAAGAGTGGAAGGGAAGGGGAGAGATAGAGAGACACATGGATTGGTTACCTCAGGCACCCTGACCAGGGCTGGAAATTGAACCCCAATTGAGGTTATAAGCCCTTGACCAGAATCTAACCTGGGACCCTTCAGTCTGCGGGCTGACGCTCTATCCAGTCCCCAGACCGATGCTCTCACCAAAGTCAAACATGCTAGGGCTGGAGCCATAATTTTAAAATTTTTCCAGAGGAAATATCAGGCCACATGCTTTTACAAGTTAGTTCTATCAAGCCTTCAGGAAGTGAATAATTCCAACTGTCTTGTTCAGGACAGAAAAGGAGGGAATGCTCCCAGCTCACACCATCAGGAGCACCTGCCGTGCAGCTTGTGGATCAGCACGTGAGCGGTGCCCTGGAGCTGGGCACCTGAGTGCTGCGGGCACCTCAGCACCGCAAAGGGAAATCACAGACCTTCCCATGATGAACTGGGGTAAACAGGCCCTAAACACACATTTCAAAACCCAATCCCACAGCAGGTAAGAAGGATAACACATTGTGACCACCCTCCTTGGGAAATGACAGATCCAGCAAACCCAAAAAGAAAATAAAAAATAAAGGAGTGATATAGCTAAACAACAAAGGACAAATAGTGAACTATGTGCAAACAACTGGAGATGGCACATGATGTTCAAGCACACAGAAAGCAGCTTTTCAAAACTGACCATAGACAACAATCAGGAACTGCTGTGAGGGGGACCTATGACTCTTTCCACATGTCCCTGGGAAGGGAGGGTGGTTTCCACTAAGGCCACATTTGTGGCGCCTCCCCTGCGTCCCTCACTCAATTTTCCTCAAAGGAGGAATGGCTCCTCTGACGAGAGAGCTGAAAGAAGGCATTCTTTCTGAAGCCACAGGACCCTGGGTGTGAGCATTCCCCTCAGGAAGGCTTCCTGAGGCTAGTTCTGCCCCAGCAAAGTGGAAATCTGGAGTTTGGAATTAAGTTCAATTTGGGGTGTGTGTTTGTGCAGGTAGGATGGGAGGTATCTAAAGTCCTAATGGTGACTTTAGGTCAAGCTAACCTTCCTAATAAATAAAACTAATGATAAAGCTGATATTTTGGTCTCTCTTTGTCCATTCCTTAATTGGTTTAAAACCAAGGAGGGGAATAAATGGATGTTGTTTATTGATCATTGTGCTAGCCAAAATAATGACACCACCCCCCAAGATGTCTATAATCTAATTTCTAGAACCTATAATGTATTACTTAAAATGCCAAAAGGGGTTTTACAGTTGTGATTATCCTGGATTATTAGTCACATGAGCTCTTAAATCAGGACATGGAGGCAGAACATTGAGTCAGAAATGAAAGGTGAGGACTTGAAGATGGAGGAAGGGGCCATAAGCCAAGGAAGGTGACAGCATTATAGCAGCAACAGGGCAAGCAGTGGCAGATGAGTTGTACAGAGAAAACCCTCCAAAGATATGTGCTCACACATGTGTGTACACACACACACACACACACACACACTTTTTAAAGCAACCAGACCATCAGAGCTCAGAACCCCAGGGTAAGAGCATATGAGCTATGTTCTCCCTGTAGGCCACCGCCAATTCCCTGGTGTCCTAATACCTGGGCTTGAATGGGCCACTTTAGGGGGGCAGGAGACAGCTTAGGGCTTGAGCAAAGGAAGAGACTGGATGGGGGAACGTCTGTATAATGCCAGGATTCAAAAGGGCAATACCCTCAGTAAATCAATGAGAAAAAAAGAGAAAGATGGTATTGAACAGTGTTTGCCACTGTGGGTCATTGCCACCTCTCACACAAAGCAGAGTCTCTGACACCTGAGCTCGCCAGATAACCTCAAACTTCCACTCTGACTCTCTCCAGTTCAAAGTCACAGCAGAACACTCTCCACCCAAACCCTGAACGGGAACCAGGTGACTCCATTACTGATGATTGCTGTGTGCCAACCTACTTCTGAGAGGGCGTTGACAAGACCAATTACCTGTGCTGAGCATGGACTTGTCGTGTGACCTTCAACGCCACAGTAAAATCATTATGGGCCAAGGTAAATAATCTCAGTCTTGATTAGAACTTTTTCTGCCCTCAATCTTTAAATCTTTAAAAAAAAATCCCAACAAACAAAAACCCAACCCTGATACTAACCAGAATTGGCAGAAAGGCCCAGACAGAGCAAGCTCTTTTATTACGGTTGTAAAACAGGCTCCTTTTAACTATTCCCCATTCATGGGTACAGCTTGCAAATAATCGCATGAATAACCTCTTGCCACAGTGAGAGGAATAAGTGGCCCTGTGTGTCCTCGCCGCAGGGTTCTCTGGTCCCTATTACGGAAGCGGCCTCACTGAGCAGCCACTGAACCTGTAAGCCACAAACTAAGCCCTATGCAACATTAGCATATAGGGCAGTTGCTCTGGGCCATCCAGAGGGATGTAATTAAGCCATGCAGAGTTCAATTTTAATAGTCAACACTGTAATTCAATTATAGTATTATTTGCAGGTGCATCAAAGGGACCCATCAGAGGAAGATCAGATCGAAAGTTAACAGGTACTAGAAGCTACAATAGTCTTTTGTGCTAGAAACGCATCATTTTTACAGGGGCCCTGGAGTCTTTCACAGTCACCCTTCCCCAGGTTCCTGGCATAAAATCCCAGGGTTCCAATCAAGTAGTCACACTAGGATATACTGATTTAGGCTTTAAGGATTCGACTGTACAGAAAGTTTCATTTAATGGTCCTATTTGTGCTTGCATGGCATTTCATTTTCATACAGCCCCAGAGCCGCCCGAGCGCCTCCAGATGAGGGTTGCCACACAATGGCTCAGGATGGGCATACTTTAAGGTGACCAGATGTTCCACTTTTGGTGGGACAGTCCCTATTTTTAACAGTTTGTCCCGCATCCCGCGGCGTTTTAAAGAAGTCCCGATTACTCTTTGTAATATTTTAAGTAATAATAAAAAAAGAAAAAAGAAAAAAAAGACCCCCCCCCACCCCCCCCGGTCAATGATGTACCGGTTTAAATCTGGTCACCTTCGCATACTTGGACATGAGCATCAAGATGTCCTCAGAATATTCCTGGCTGTGTTGCTCATGGGAGCGATGATCTCCTGCATCGTCTCCACTGATTGGAGAAGCAGGACACTTTCATTTGCAGTAAACGCTTAATCACATGAACACACCCTAAATGTTACTCTTTTTGGAAAGAGGTTTGGTTAAATGAACAGCCACCTATTAGGCTACAGCGTAATTTATAAAGGGAATTTCCTTATGCAGATTATGATTATGAATAGTCATTATTGAAGGCATTGTCTCTGTTTTAGGAGGAATCCATGCTGTTTGTGCATAAATGGTTGCTATTTGGGGTGTGCAGGAAGTCCATAACATTTTCTCCCATTGAAATAAGTGATGACTGTGTTTTCACAAAGTGAGAGAATTCAGCCCTTGGGTACTCCCTTAAGTACTTTAACAGGCAAAAGCAATGGTGTTTTGGTAGTGCTGGCACTACCTGATATCATCTGACTGCAAATTAATAAGAGAATTGAAGTCAGAAAGGAAGGTTTAAAGGTTCACACAAAGATGTCGTTTCTGCAGGATCTGTGGTGTCGGGATGTTGAAACTTTCTTGTAACCGTGCCCCCCTGGAAGCAAAGGGACCTATACTTTAAAGTCTCATGTGTAAGTGAGATGCGAGCCAAGTCCTCTCTCGCTAAGGGACTGGGAGCACAGCAGATGTGGGCCTCGCTCCCAACGAACTCTTTTCTCCTATAGGCAGCCCCCAGCATCCTACCACACAACATCCTAAAACTAACCCAGGAATAGCAGGAGCCCAGAAGAGACTCAGACAGGCCTGGACCCAAACCTTAGTTCTGCAGTTTACTAGCACTATGACTCTGGGTGGTAAAAACAGTAATGTCAGGACTAACATCCACAAAATAAGCAGTAACTCACACCAACTGAGCACTTACTAAATGCCGTATTTGCATGAATTTAATCATCCCAGTAATGAGCTAGGTATTATCATGATCACTTTCATCTATAAGGAAACAGAGGCTCAGAGGAATGAAGCAATTTCCCACAGCCAGAGTCAGTGGCTGAGCTTGGATGCTAACCTTGCCAGTCCAACTCCATAGTCTGCATCAACAACCATAAGCTTTGCGGTCCAGTTCAGCCCAACCATCTTGAAAACGAGGATGATCTAACAATCTTGAGGCAAAGTGTCCAGCACAAAGGCAGTCAATATCATTCTTTTGATCACAAACAGCAAAGAACATATGCCCTCCAGACACTCACTAATAACCTCAGTGTTGAATTATCTGTCAAATAGTGCTTATCAAATCCTGAGTGAGCCAATTACTACTCGAGAGAGGTTCACAGCATGTGCCAACCACTGAGTCTTCAAAAAATTTAGTAATTTGTTATTCCAAAAGAATCAGCCAAAAAGGCGCTATCAAGGAAAAAAAGAACGAAGTTTCATGTGCAGCCAGAGAGAGGATACGTGCAGAAACCACTAATTGCCTTCTAGCCAATGAAAAGGAGAGCCTGGTAACAGAAATAAGTAACACATACATGTAACACATGTGTAAGAAAGAAATGTTTATGGGCTGCAGACCAATTGAGGCACCAGAGATGGCAGCACAGCCTCGGTCCTCATGGAACTTACATTCCGGTGCAGGAGGCACATGACACATGAAGAGACAAAACGAATGTCAAAGGTCAGGGGATGATAAGTGCTGTAAAGAAATAGCAACAGCCCTGACCGGTTTGGCTCAGTGGATAGAACATTGGCCTGCAGATTCAAGGGTCCCGGGTTTGATTCCGGTCAAGGGCATGTACTTTAGTTGCGGCCACATTCCCAGTGGGGGGTGTACAGGAGGCAGCTGATCGATGTTTCTCCCTCATCAATGTTTCTGACTCTCTATCCCTCTCCCTTCCTCTCTGTAAAAAACCAATAAAATATTAAAAAAAAAAAAAAAGAAATAGCAACAGGACACGAGGACAGAGAGTGATGTGGGGGAGCACAAGGAGGGGTCTCCAGGTTCCACACAACCCACATCAAGGCCACTCCCTCCACACCCATCCTAGACCCTCACCTGCAGATCCTGGACCAAGGCAAGGCCCTGAGGATCCAGCCACAGAATCCTCTGAGACAGGGACTGTGTGAGGCTTTGTTGTTTTAGGAATGCCTGTGCGGAGAAGTTAGGAGGCCGGGCCTGACCCAGACAGGCTGCTTGTTCAGGAGCTGGCTCATTCATCTCTCACAGCCATCCAAGGTTCATGCTCTGCCAGGGTCTCCTCCCTGCTCCTGGGCTGAGAGCTCAGCAGTGCCAACAGCCTGAGCCCGTCTGAGGGTCTGAGCCTGTGGCTCTGAGCTCAAGGCACACGAGCCCCTGGGAGCTTCCAGATGAGATTCTGAAAAGTTTGTTAGGAAATCCACACCCTTGACTGTTTCCTCTCAGTAGGGTTTCAGGAGCTCTAACCTAGGACAGGACTTCCCAATCTGTGGAGCCTCCAGAAAGTGGGACATTGTCACACTCAAGGGCCCCTGTGCTCCCTGGGAAGTTAAGTGCCTGACAGATAACAGCTAGAACATGTTAGAGTGCCACCAATAACATGAAGAAGCTTCGACACACAGATAGCCCCCATTCCCACAGGCAAACGTCCAGAACCCTCAGTAAGTCAGATGTGTCTGCAGAGTGGCAGGAAAAACGCACACCTGAGAGGGGACAGTTCAGGTGCCTGTGCACGTCCTGGGCTCCAGCCACACTCAGCCCAAACCCTCCTCCTCCAGCCATAGCTCACACCAGGAGCAAAGTCCCGAAGAAGCACCCAGTCAGTAGACAAGGCCACTGACCTGCATCAGGTAAGGACAGAGAGGAGACCTGGGCCTGCTGGGAAAGGTTTCAACAACAGGTTTGTTCCAACCAACTTGGGCTGGGTTGCCACAATCAAGGAGTTAATCGCCCAAATAGCCCACTGGCAGCCTTTTCAAAACCAGTTTTGCTACATCTTTTCTAGAGTTACAATGGATAAAAAAAATAATACGACATAAAGAACACTCTCTGGGGGATGAGGTGAAACAGTACAAAGCCACCTCCTGACTCCCAAACACACTGGAGGCTGGCTGGGAGGGGAGCAACGCCTGCATTATGTGGCAAAGTCGGCTAGACTCCGAGTTTCGGCTGTGAGAAGCCACGAGGTGCCCTGAAGGATTTACAATAAAATCAATCTCACTGCACCCAAGCTGCCTCGCAGCCAGGATCCAAACTGTGACAGTTATACACACGCTAACATACGTTATATTCACCCTGTCCCGACAGAGACCTAAGTCACACACCAGATATCAGAGTTCTAGAAGTCTCTGCTCTTCACAAAGAGATGGTGTGCAAAATAAAATAAAATAAAAAATCCAATCAGGGACTTCTCTCTGCACCGAAGGAAAAAAAAAAAAGTAAAATGAGAGAAAATGGTTTCTCAGATGTGGGGCATGAGCTTCCAGTCGTCAGCCTTCCCCGCCGTCCTTGCCGTACCTGCAATGATCCCGTCCATCTGCTCCAGGGCAGCTGCCAGCGCGTGGCTGGCCTCAGAAGCCATGACTCCTTCTCCCTGCTCAGCCTCCTCCTCCTCCTCCTCCTCCTACTGAAAATTCAAATACAGAACAAAGAAAAAATTACAGAGAGTCCACAATATGCATACACGATCCAAAGCCCTTTACTCCCTCATTGAATTAGCAGAGTGTGCTCTCATGAGCGTCCTGTAGCTGGCCTATGGATTCTGCCACCTCTATGGCCTCTCCCCGCTGGTGTAAGTGCTCTTTCCCATGAATCCTTACCACATGATCCCATTTGCTTCTGCAATGAAAACCCACCAGGAGTCACCTGGAACAGGAGGCAGTGATGGCCACTGCTGGCCATCACTGCAGTCCCAGCCACACTGGGGAAGGCTCCCTAGTGAGCGAGGACTCTGTCAGGATGAGCCCTGCAGCAGGGGGTCACAGCAGGCATTTGCTGTCTTGTAGCTGCGTTTGTCCCACACCTGCGACACTTTCCTTGGGCAGGTGTGATCCAGATGGGGAGGCCTCAACTGCCACTTTCACTTTTCAATTGGCCCCATGTCCGCACCTAGGACGGCTGTGGGCGCCCCATCATGGGGAGAGAACTGTCCCAGGAACCAGGAGCATGTCTCCTACAATTGTAGCTCTAAGCTACCTGGCACCAATCCAGCGGCAGAATCCAGGCCCTGGCCAGGTGCTCAGTTGGTTAAAGCATCATCCCAATCCCAGGTCAGGGCACATAGAAGAATCAACCAATGAATGCATAAATACCTGGAACAACAAACTGAGTTTCTCTCCACTTAATTAAAAAAAAAAAAGAAGGTACAGAATCCCATCTTCTCAGGCCTGGAGAACTCTAAGGATACACTGTCTAGCCACTCCCTAGTCCCTTCTAATGGGAGAAGCATCTACTGTTTCCATCTCTAGACCCCTCTGCCTCTAAGAAAGTCTTTAAACTGAACTGTCTTCCTGTAGCCTCTTTCGTTTTCCTTGCATCCCTCACTCCTTGACTGGCAGCAGTTATTCTGCGAAGAGACTTAGGTAGGAGTTGTTCATTTGCTCATTCAGCAAATCCTATGTGTGCCCAATGGGCACAAGTGCTGTGGAGAACAGAGGCACAGCCTCCATACCCAAGGACCATACAGGTCAGGGAACAGGTCTTGGGGGGAGGGATGTCTACTGTGACACTGGGCCTTTGGAGTAAAGAGAGGAGTGCACAGACACAGAAAAGTGCCTTTGGAGATAGTGTGGATAAGAATGTTAGGACCACAAAGAACCAGACAGGGCTACACCAGTCATTAGCAGTGAAGTAGCCAGAGTTGGAACCCAGCTCTGTCATTTACTATGCTATCTCTGAGCCCCAGTATCCTTATCTGCAAAATGGGGATAATAGCAGCATCTGACTCATAGGGTTGATGTCGCAATTAAATGAGGAATTAATATTTCATAGAAAATGCTTAGTACAATCCCTTGCCCATAGTAAGGGCTCCATATATGTGAGATTTGTGTGTTTTTTAAGTGAGGAGATAACCTCAGGATGTGTTTGTACTAGCATTACTCAGAGGATGAGAGACTCTAAGGTAAACTCAAGGAGGGAGCAGCCAGATAACCTAAGAGTCTGGTTCCTTTGGAGGAGGCAGGCATGGCAAAGGAAGATAAGCAACCAGTGTATGGAGGGCGAGAGCAGTGCAGGTGCAGAGCCAGGAAGGTTCAGAGACAGGAGCTGAGCCCTGCAGTCCTGGAGGCACTGGGCTCAAGGGAATGAAAATGTCAGAACCTCGCTGGCACCTCAGCACCTGGACAGGAAGCAGCCAAGGCTACAGGGAGCAGGGCTGGTTCTCAGTAAGTATAGCAGCCCAGACAGGTGCAGAGCAAACACAGTGTGCAAATCTCGGGGCCTGAATGGAAGCAAGCTTGGATGGGGATAAAATAAGAGGCAGCAGGGAAAGAGACACAGCAGAAGCAGGTGGTGTTCAGCATTCACACCTGTTCAGCCACCTGGGATAGTAAAAGTTTTAAACCCTTCCCTTGGAGGACTTCCCACTGCTCCCAGGGGAAAATCCAAATTCCTTTCTGTGATCTACCAAAGGGGCGTGTCCGGACTGCTCCTCACGCTTCGGTCTCCTGGCCAAGTTTACACCTGCCTGAGCTCAGCAATCTGAACGGCTGATCTATTCTCATCCTTCAGGTCTCAGCTACAAAGTCCCTTGACAGGCCTTCCTTGCACACCTCCATCTAAAGCAGCTCCTTGAAAGCACAGCAGTTACAAAGCATCTTGTCTATACATTTGTTTCCTTGCTCACTGGCCTTGCTAACCCGCTCCATGGAGGCAGGGGGACCTTCTCTGCCTTGTTCACCCCTATGTGCCCAGTGCCTGGAGAGAGCCTGGTAGAAAAACATTCATGAGTAAATACTTGTGAATAAATGGGCGGATCCATGCAGCCAGCCTGCCCTGAACCCACCGTGAGGGGCACTAGAGGATACTAATAAATCAGGCCTAGTCTTTTTCCTGATGGGCCACATGGTCTAGAGCAGAAGACGAAACTATGAGCAGATAATTACGACACTGGGGGAGGCACGCTGAAGAGGCAGGTATGCAGTTTTCCTGGGTCTTGAAGAGGAGTAGGAGCTTTCTCAGAAGATAAGGGGGAGAATGCTGTTCCAGGCGGGGATGTGGTAAGCAAAAGGTAGAGAAGCATGTAAAGGCAGGATGTAGTTGGCAAACATCAAAATGATTGACAAGATTATACAGACGCATCCAGTTGCTTAAGATGAGTCAAGCCTTCCATGGAATTCACACAGCCTGACAAGGGCAATTAACGAGAGGAGCTTGGCAATCACACTCACTACTTTCAAGGGCCTGGATACCAGTGAGCAACAAATCGAGTGACCTCAGGTATAAATCCGACAGAGATTTCAGAAAGGTCTCCTCGTTCAGCAGACTGGCCCCACCTGAGGCCTCATTACCAGTGAAGTTAGGGAGCAGTTGGAAGCCACCACGCCCAGAGGGCCCAGGCTATAGCCCCATAAAAAAATGACCCTTGGAAACAGAAAATAAACAAAACAAAAAAGACCCTCGGGCCCTCTGCCCAGAGATGACTTTGCACCTGGCAAGCAGCAAGCTGGGTGGACCCGTGGGAGCTGGCATGAAGCGAAACATGAGTCAAGGGTGTATCATATTTACAATCCGGGAGCCCGGGACTGGCAGATTGGGAGCACTCAGGAGTGGGAACCGGTTGAGGGCAGCCAACGAGCTCGGTGTGAGGCAGGGAGAGACAGCGGGGCAAGGCTGGGCCCTCCCAGCCTCTGTCAGAGGGCAGCTACGGTGTGCCAATGGGGTACAGAAGAGACCTCTGACGAGAAAACCATGCAATGGGAGTTACTCCTCAGCCCCCATCGATGAACATGGGCACTCTTATTGGAACAGGGAAGCCATGAGGCCATGAACCATTCTCATCTGGCAACCATAGCTATTTCCTGCATGTACGCCCCAGGTCCCTGGGGAACCTGGGCTCCCAGCAGAGGTGATGTGTCTCTGAGGGGATGAACAGACACAGCAGACATCAGATGCACCGGGTGCTGCCGGATGTCACATTTGCCTCTGAGACCCCATGTTCTGGAGGGCAGGGATTGTCCTACTGCATGTTACTGATGGAAGCTCAAACCTGACAGTGGGTGGTGAGGGATGAAAATGGCTATGGTTGCCAGATGAGAATGATTCATGGCCAGTGGGAGGGGTGCTAGGGCAGCTGCCCAGGAACTAACATGAAGTAGAAGACAGAGGGAGAGTACTGCTCCAGAGACTCCAAGGTGAGGCGCCCCACCAACCCGGAAAGGAGAGAAGCAGGCAGAGGAGGACTCTACTCTCAAATACTCAGTTGACATATTGGCTAAGAGTGTTTTCCTTCTCTATGACACCTGGATGATTAATCAAGCCCTGCATTGGACCTTGATGAGCAGACAGACCTCTGATACCCAGAGAAATGTTGTCTAAGAAAAGGTGCAGCCCCTTCATCATTCCTTCCCTTCACCCACAGGCCTCTCTCCATGCTGATCTTCCCTGTCTGAAGCTGGGGCTCCCCTAATACAGGAACAGATCTAGAGTCCCCGGTGCCCCTGCCCTTCCAGGGTCTCCTGTGCCAGGGCTGGATCCTGACTCCCGGTAGCTGCATCCAGATGGGGGCCCAAGTCCCTGAGTAGAAGGCAAGGCCTGGGGAAGGAACTCTCAGCCAAGAACCCACCACCACCAAACATCTCATGCCTCTCCCCTCCCTGAGTGGCCAACAGGTGGCAAAGTGTCACCATATCACAACAAACTGAAGTCTTCCTTAGAATTTGCAGGCCACCAATAAATCACAGCTGCTCTTAAATGGTCGTTTTAATAAATAAGAAATACCTCTTGCTATAGATCCCTACACCTGGGAGACAGCCTATTAAATGATACAGAAAACCTATCTCTTGGGGATAGCAGAACAAGAACCATTAACAGCATTTTAAAAAAGGAAGAAGAAGAAGAAGCAGACGATGGAGGAAGCTACACTAGGAAGGTGACGGCAGTGCCTAAATTCTAAATCACACCCCTTGTCAACCAGTAACAACTTCATAGTCAGACGGTCTTGAGTTGAAGCCTGGGCTCTGTTGCTAATGGCTGTAGGTCCTCAGACAAGTTGTTTAACCTCTCTGAGCCTCAATGGTCTCATCTATAAAATCAATGTAAGCCAATCTCATTGTTATAACCAAGAGTAAACAAGACAGACCTCAAATAAATACAGCAGATTGATACCAAACATCTAAGTTAGCTGCCCACTAAAGCAAGAGTAGCAGAATTTATTCTGAAAGGCATAAACCCACAAGGACATAGTAAATGTGTAGGAGACAGGGGGATCAGGCAACTGCTCTGCAGCAAGTGTAAAGGGGTAACTGGTCCAGGTTGGGGTGCTGCCAAAAAACTCTGGGAGAGATTTTCTCAGTAAAATGAAATTAACAGAACACCTAATGCATCTGGATATCTTTAAAAGCTTATATCATTGGTGAAGAATTTGTTTAATTCAATGATAAGAAAATAGAAAACCATGCCCAGCCTGTGAGGCTCCGTGGTTGAGCATCACCTATGAACCAGGAGGTCACAGTTCTATTCCTAGTCAGAGCACATATCAGGTTGCAGGTTTGATCCCCAGTAGGGGGTTTGCAGGAGACAGCCGATCAATGATTCTCATTGTATCTCTCTCTCTCTTCTCTGAAATCAATTTTTAAAAAAAATTTTTTTTTAAATAGAAAACCAAGCAAATGACAAAAGAACTTCATGGAAATAAAAAGTAAAAGTAATCGTAGTCCTTACCATGAAACACCACATACTGCTCTCATCAGAACACACTGGCAGGATGGGGGTGGGAAAGAGCGCATGAGGAACGAGGGTACGATTGGGAAAAGAGCTGATTCCTCATGTCTAGAGTGGAAACTCAGAAGTCACCAGATAAGGAGAACTGAAAAAATAATAAAGTAGCAGAACAAGAATTTTTTTGTGATATGGATTTTAAAAAGAATTTTAAGTGGCTACATCTGAGGAAGAGCAATGGGGGTGGGTGGAGAGGAGATAGCTGTGTTAACAAGTCATTTATAATTATTTGACTTTCTAAATTGTGCAGATATAGAGTAGTGATAAAAATAATAAACAAAGATTTTAAAAGAAGTGTGTGATGTGCCTGGCACAGAGTGGAGACTCAGTGTGTGCCCCTTTCTCCTCCTGGGCAGGTATCTGTTAGTTACTTGCTTTGAGTTTAACCAACTTTATGTCACTCAATCCCCTCTCACCAGTTAGGAATCATTCGCCCCCTTTTCCAGATGAGCAAACAGATTAGGCAACTTGCCTGAGGATGTACACGCTCTTCCTGTTCTTCCACTTTGCCTCTCAGACAGGAACCCAGGGGAGGGTTTTGAGCACAGGAGGACTTAACATGCCTTCTAAAAGGAGCACTTTGCATGGAAACAATCCAAGTATCCCATTGTTGGAGGAATTGGTAAAGATGATGTGATATCCTATATAATAAAAGGCTAATAAGCAAATTGACCAAACGGTGGAACTACTGGTTGCAATGATGTGCACTGACAACCAGGTGGCAGATGCTTAACGCAGGTCAGTGCATTCCCACAGCAGGAGGGCCACTCAGCCAGAAGCCTTGAGCCAGACTCACAGCTGGCAAGCACAGCGGCAGTGGTGGGAGCCTCTTCTGCCTCCACGGTAGTCGGACATCCCCTGAGGGCTCTCAGACTGCAAGAGGGCACAGGCCGGGCTGAGGGACTCTCCCTCCAAGTGCACAAATTTTGTGCACTGGGCCTCTAGTATATATAGAATGGCAATACTCAGCCATAAAAAAGGAAATCTTACCATTTGTGACAACATGAATGGACCTTAAGGGTGTTATTCTAAGTAAAATAAGTCAGACAGAGAAAGACAAATACCATATTATTTCATATGTAGAATCTAAAAGAAAAATAAACTAACAAACAAAACAAAAACTCATAGATACAGAGAACAGATTGGTGGTTGCCAGAGTGGAAGGGGGTTAGGGGAGGATGGAATGGGTGAAGAGGATCAATTGCATGTGATAGATGGTAACTAGACTTATGGTGGTGATCACTATGTAGTGTATACAAATATTGAATTATAATGTTGTACACCTGGAATATACATGATGTTGTACACTAATTTTACACAATAAAAAAATATTAAATAAAAGACCCATGGACTGCGCGTAGGGGTTGGGGGTGCTACAGCAGTGAGCACAAAGACACCGGGCAAGAATGACGGTAATAAATATTCTAATCCTTGATATATGTTGAGGACAAAGCCAGTAAGCGCTACTGATAGATGGATGTGGGTATGAGAAGGAGGAGTCAAACATGATGATAAGACAAGGTTTTCACCCTGAGCCTCTGGGAGAGTAGGGAGGACCTCAGGAGCCACAATGTGTGGGGGGTGGGGATGGGAAAGAATGAAATCAGGAGACTGGGTTTGAAAATGTTTAAGATGTCTAAGGACACCTAGGAAGACATGCTGAGAAATTCAAGTCTGATGTTCAGAGAGAGGTTTGGGCTGCAGATAACTATTTGGGAGCTGTCTGCCTAAAGATGGCATTTAAAACAACTGCACAAAGTAACTTAAGTAGTGTAGACACAAAGAAGATGAAGGAAGAGGAAAAGGAGGAGGAGGAAGAGGAGAAAGAGGAGGAAGAGGAAGCGGAGGCGGAGGCAGAGGAGGAGGAGAAGGAGGAGGAGGAGGAGGAGGAGGAGGAGGAGGAGGAGAAAAGGAAGAGACCCGACTCCCTGGAACAGTTCTATGTCAGGGAAAAGGACCAATACAGAGACTGAGAGCATCAGCCAGAACCGAGACGGTGGCGCCCTCTTAGAAGCCCAAAAGAGAGTTCAGGATAAAGGATGCAAAGAGGAGCCAACGGCTGCTGAGTCAGACCAGAGATCATCCTCTCTGCAAACTCCTGCTGGTGGTGATGTCATCGCATCTGCCCCCACAGCCTCACCTGTGCCTGCATGACCTCATCCTAGCCTCCAAGCAGCCTCTCCATTCACCTGCACTCAAGATTCCCCTAACTCAGACTTTGGTGTTTATATCAGAATCACAAGCACAGTGGCCCAGCCTCATTTAAGTAGCAAAGGGCCTAACCTTCGTATTCTGACCTAGCTCCTCCAGTGATTCTAAAATCAACCTAAATGATCAGAAGAATGGCTGATCGAATGCAAACACAGCTCCCGACCACTCACTCTTCCAGATGCTGAGGGAAGCCTGTTGTGGAGTGGAGAGGGGGAATGAGTATCCAGGTAGAATTCATGCCTTTTACCATATGGCCGCAAACTTCTTTGGCTGCAACTTTAACTTCCATCACATCCCTTCATGAACCTCTGCCTTCCAAATGCCTTACATTCTGTGGGCAGATTCTAACTGTTAGTTCATTGAGGCACCTGCTTTCTTGCTTCATGCACAGGGATGAAAGAAGCTGTGCTCAGCCTTCTCCTCTGCAAGCCTTGCATGCCTTCAGGCCCCTGGGAGCATCCCCCATTCTGTAAGCCCCGAAGCTTATCAGTGGGCAACTGAGGAGGCCTGGAAGACAATGAAGGCTGGGTGGAGGGAGGTGGCCCCACATCCTTCCCCATGTTCTCACATTCCATGGGCCCCAACAGATGGTCATCCCCAGCAGATAGTGCTGCCCATCCCACCTCAGTGATGCCACCACCACAGTCACCAAGCCAGAAACCTGGGAGTCATCCCTGGCCTTCCCTTTTGTCACCCACACCCAGTTGGTCACCATGTCTGGTAAAGTCTCCTCCTTATCCCTTCTCAGAATTGTCCCCTCATCTTCACCTGCCCAGCTTCAGGCCACATCATTTCTCATCAGAATGACTGCAAGGCTTCCAGACCGGTTTTCCTCCTGCAGCCTCACCCCCACACACCTCATCTTCTACGTTGCTGCCAGGAGAATAGGTCTATTTCACAAATCCTGTCAAGGCACCCCAATGCTTGTGCAGTTCTTCCCCAGCTTCCTGTCACCTGAGAGGAAATTAAGGACCCAAAAGATAGTTAAGACCCTGTGCTCTGTAGTCAGGCTTGCATTTGGACACACATTCTCCCCACCAGGGGCTTTGCCCTTGAACAGATTCCTCCATGTCACTGGGCTTCATGTTCCTTGTTTATAAAATGTGGGTGAAAATGTACACACTGTGGGATTGCGGGGATTCAGTGAGATAATACATGCAGAAGTCCTTTTCACATAACTGGGAGGGCGTGCGCAACCATAGCAGTGATGATTCTCTCAGCCCTATCTGGCCCCTACCTTGAGCACGAACCATTACAACAGCCAAGCTATCTGCACCCTGCCTGCTTTCATACTGAGGCTTCCTCGCTATGCCATGTTTTACCCCCAGACCCCAGTCCAGCTGCTCAATTCCCACCCCTCTTTCAAGGCCCAACTCCAGCATCATGACTCCAGAGATCCTGTCCATTCCCCACATACAAATGACAGCTCCTGACTCAGTCCCCCTCTCCACCCCACAACAGGCTTCCCTTAGCATCGGGAACACTCCAGAGCAAGGGCCACTTCTGTGTGCAACTTCTTTATCTGAATGGTAAGCTCCTACTGGGCAGGGCCATGTTTCTGAGCCCAGAGCTCAGCTGAGACCTGGCACAGAGCAGGTGATCATATTCCATCTGTTGGGGAGGAAAATCTTTTGGAGAAGACCATCCACTGGGGAAGACCATCTATTGGGGCCCTTATCTGCCTGAGGGAGGCAGTAGAGACTGACCAGGGCCCAAATTCCTCTCTACCTGTAGATCTGTGAAATAAGTTATCTGCTTCCAAAATACAACGGGACAGGTACTAGAGGACAGACATTCCCATTCCAAAGGGAAAACAATAAAGAGTTAAGTTGTTCCCAGGGGTGGCAGGCCTGACTGAGGTCCTATCCAGTCCCGAGGTCTTTGTCTTCACAGGCTTGAAAATGAAGTAAAGGAGATGCCTGGGCTCAGAGGGACGGCAGGGCACAGAGACACCCACTCCGGATCAGGTGAGAGGAATCAGACACAGAGACATCCAGGCCGGGCCGGGGGACCAGGATGCTGAGAAAGCCGCTATCAGACTGCGGGGTGGCCCCAGCTAGTTTGGCTCAGTGGAGTGTCAGCCTGGGGACTAAGGGTCCCTGGTTCGATTCTGGTCACCTCAGTTGCAGGCTCGCCATGTATGTAAAGGCAAACAATCAGTATGTCTCTCACAACGATGTTTCTCTCTGTCTCTCCCCCTCCCTTCCACTCTCTCTAAAAATCAATGGAAAAATAGCCTCAGGTGAGGATTAACAACAGCAACAAAAAGAGCTGTGGATGCCTTCAGTGACTATCTGGGCCTAACAAGGAGAACAGGAGGCGTGGGTGTCTTTTGTCAGTGAGTAGGCGCTTAGGGGGCCTAAGAAAAGCTGCACAGGAGGAGAGAAGAATGCTGCTGAAGGTGACGAGCATGTTCAGCTGGTCCCCATCTAACCGTGGCATCAGTGACTCCTAATAACAGACATTTGTTTAAAGCTTTCATCTTCGAAAATTATTTTCACACGCCAGGCCTCTCATTCCCACCTAAACACCCCCCGATCAGGCTGTTCTGAACTGCCAGCCAGTTAAGCTGAGACCAGACCAGTGGGGCCCAAGATCTTTCAGAATTGTTGAAAGGGCCTCAGCCTAGGAGCAGGCTGGCAGTGCCAGGTGGCGGCGGGGGAAAGATGTGATATTTCTTGCTTAGCATCTTTTTCCCGCTGTACCAGATTAGTGGGCCGTATGCCCTGGGCATTCCCAGCCACTCCCTGCTGGGGGAGGTCCAAAGATCCCTAAGAACACTTGTGCTGGAGCCCAGCTCGCCCGAACCCACTGGCTGCTTCTGGCCCTTCCATTTAGAGCCCAGTCCAGCTCCTGTCACATGTCACTGCTCCACCACCAGCCTCCTTTGGCATATCCACACCCAGATGCTTCCACGTAAGCACTTACCCAGAAAGTTCAGGCCCTTCTCACCAAACCACAGCCCTTCAAACAGATCCTAAACAGCTCTTTCATCAACATGTAATAATAGCAGGAGACTCGGTCGCACAGCTGAACCTCACCCCACCCCCTGCTCAAGAAAGCAAGGAATAGCAGCATCAGGGACTGACACCTCACCTCCAGGGCCCAAGAGGCCAGACTTCCTCCCAGCTCAGCCGTCCTCAGCACTCAGCAGGAGCAGGAGCACCATCCTGCCTCCTACTTGAAATGACAAGCTTCTTAAGAGAAACACCATCCCAAAGCCATGAGCATGCGATACCCTGAGCCCAGCCCACAGGAGGAGCATGGGCTCTGGCCAGGGAATGGGTGCCATGGCTCACACCCAAACAGCCCTTCTGACCTGGGCTTACGGAACACCGAAGAGATGATGTGGAGTTCCCACAATATCTTTGCTTAATACTTTCAAATACTTGCTTCACCTTCCTCTGACTATGCTCACCTTCCATTTCTGCTCTTGACATTCTGCCCCAAGCTGGTCCTTTTCCCTAATTCAGGGGTTTATAGTAGTCAAGAGGCCATGACAATCTTAGTGACCAAGGCCATGCGGAGGAATGGTTTGGGCAGATCTCAAAAGACAACAGATGCAGGTGCTGCAGCAGAGACAGGGATGGGAGATGAGGCTAAGAGGAAGGAATCTGTGGCCTTTGGAAAGAGTGAGAGGGAAACCAGACAGTGTCCATGTAGCTTATCTTCAAGGGGAATCTGCCCACTGCCAATCCCCTTCGACTCTGTTACAAGATAGTATTTTACTGGAAATAAGATACATAGAACAGAAAAGAATTGTCATAAAAATGCATGATCCACAAGTATCAATCTATTATTATTGTTAGATGCTTAGCCACTTAATAAATACTATCTGCCCCCTATTATCAGTAAAAACCTTTGCTAGTAGATTCTATGAGGGAATAAAAAAAGAATGTTAAGACTAAGTTATTTATCCACCGAGAGCCAAAAACCTTTCATCTCTCATCCATGTCAAGTAGAACATGAAGGTTGCATGTAGAATTGGACCTCTATCTGGGATCCATGAGTCAAAGCCAACAAACTTTGGCTTTTTCCAATTTAGACTTTAGAAATTCATAAATTAATTACTGATCTAATTCCAAAGCAGTCATGGTATTCCTTGTTGAGAAGAAAAACATCATTTCCCTGAAATTCCCATCATCTCTAAAATTAAGTTCAGATGGCTCTTAGCTGCTAATATTTCTACATTGTCACTAGCTCATTGAGCAAGTAACATGTAAAACAAGACATAAAGTTAGTTTCAAAGAAAAGCTGAGTTTCAAAAATTGACCATTTGCCAATCATTTCATGGATAATACGACTCACCTCATCATCCTCTCATTCAAGATAATGAATATTCTAGGGGAAGAGTGTGGGTGACAGGCACCATAGGGGTCCTGGGATCCTGAGGGAGGACACATACATGGCTGTACACCTGGAAGAGAGAAGCTCAGTATGCTCAGGGCATGGCAGCAGGAGGAAGGAGCGACAGTGCAGTGTGGGCAACCTAGAAGGCTTCACATAGTGAGAGAGATTTCTCCAGCTCAACAGCAGGCAGAAATGCATTGCAGGAGGAGTTGGAGGGGATAAACATATAGCTCTGTGTGGTCAGAGAACTGGGAAAGAATGGCACCAAATGAGGTTGGGACCAGCTTGTGAAGTGTTCCTCACCTCATCTCACCCCTAGAACTTGACCTCTAGCCATTGGGCCCTAGGGAACCACTGAAAGGAGCTATCTGGAAGATGCCCTTGTTTTCCAGCAATAATGAAGAAGGAGCCCAGCTGGCATGGCTCAGTGGTTGAGCATCAACCTATGAACCAGGATCATAGTTCAACTCCACATCAGGGCACATGCCTGGGTTGCAGGCTCAATCCCCATAGGGGTGGGAGTAGGCGTGCAGGAGGCAGCCAATCAATGATTCTCTCTCATCATTGATGTTTCTCTCTCTCTTCTTCTTCTTCCTTCCTCTTTGAAATCAATAACATAATAATAAAATAACATCGAAGGATGCAAGGACACGAGGGAAGGGTCCTTCTCAGAAGAGCTCACAGGGTTCTCAGAACTCCCTTTCTCTGAGTGTAACGGGCTAATGGCAGCCTGTCCTCTCCACCTGCCTACCTCAGGAACCCTGCGGCACCCTCCCACTTCTCTTTCACCAGCCCCTCATTCTGGATAGCAAGGATATGCCTTCTCTCCTTCAGCCCCATCAACCCTGTGCACGTCAGCAGTCTGTTGTCAGCATGCAGGATTATCCCCTGAAACTCTGCCTGCCTCTCTCCATCCACTTTCCCAGCTCTCACAGTACCTGCTCCCCTGCTCCCTCTGCCTCTCTGGCCTCACCTTGCCCTGGCTCTCCCCCTGCCTGGCAGGCGGGCTTGGGTGTCTTCTTCCTTCTGCTCCAAGATGCTTAACAATGCACACAGCTCCATCAGACACTGTGCACCCAGGCCTTTAATCTCCTGTTTCCTTCTTATCAGACTCCTCCTCGGCAAACTACCATGTATCTTTCTTTGGTGAGAAACAGAATCCTGCAATTCCTTTCTCTTCACCCCAAATTTCCTCTCCGCTCTCTGATCCCCTAATATCTCATCACTGAGGTCCGACCTCTCAATTGTTCCCTAAGCTGAATATGCATCTCTCCCCTCTCCTGCTTCTTCCCCTCAACCCACAAATATTAAAGCCTCAGCTATCCTTAAAACCCTTCCTTTGGCCCTACATCCTTTATCCTTTCATGTTTCACCTCGCTTCTCTGACACCTTGTGTGATATTTCCACCCACATACAATGTCACTGCTCTCTCGTCTACTGAGCTACCTCAGTTATTCCTTGAGAGGCAGTCTAGAGTGGCTTAGAGCTGGAGGCAGGCTGCCTGGGTGAGACCATTTCTGACATCACTCACAATGTGTCCTGGGGCAAGACTCTTACCCTTTGTGCCTCAGCTGCCTCATCTATAAAGTGAGCAGAATCAAAGTACCCACCCAGAGGTTGTGGCGAAGGTCAATTGAGTTAATGCAAGTGAATTAGTGAGACCAGTGGGCAGCCAGTGCCGGCTGGGGTTGCTCTCCGTGGCACCTCATCAATGCCAAAACCCTGGAGATGCTCTCCTTCCTTGGCATTTGGGACAAGGTGCTCTCTGGGTTCCTCCAGACCCTCCTCTTCACTAAATGTTCTTCCTCAGCTTCCAAACCCCGGTCCAGGACAGATTCCGTGCTAGGTCTCTTCTTCTTCCCTTATATAGTCTCACCCTGGACAATCCATGTTTCATCTCCATGTTCACGACTCATAAAACTAGCTCGCTTTGGAGAGCTCTAGATCAAAGTATCCAAATATCATCAGCTTTACTACTTCCTAGCAGCTCCCAGATGCAGCATTCTCAGAAACTCTCAGCATGGTCCTGCCCTGGCTTAGGAGCTCCTATGGCCTCAAACTGTGCCCTGCATCCCCTGTGACCTGTCCCTCACTTTCCGACAGCTGACAAGTCTCTGTGAATGGCTCCTGCAAGGATGCTCTTCTCCATCTCACTACACTCCAGCTGACCAGCCTGAGTTCGAGTATTCAGAACCTAGGCATTGAGGCCTCCTCTAACCTGAGCGACACTTGGACCCTCCCACTGCAATCCAGGCTCATGATGTGGCATTCAAGGCATTTCTTAGCTAAATGGACTGTCCCGGACTCACGATGGTAATAACAACAGCTGTCGTTTATTAAGCACTCTCCCTGCACTGAGTCATGTTTTTATATGTATCTCATATGCCAATATTCTTAACTACTATTTTACAGACAAGGAAACTGAAGCTTGGAGATCCTAAGTAACTTAGTCAAATCACACATACGGGAAGAAGTAGAGATGGGATTTGAATCCAGACTGTCGGGCTCCAAGGTTATGTTCTTAATCACTATGCAGCACTTCCTCACCAAGCCTGGCTACCTCCAACCATGTTCTTCTGAGTTCCTGCTACGCCAGTCACAGGAGTGCATTCTCATTCTGCTGTACCTTCTTCATGCTGCCTCCTCGAGCTAACTGTCTCTTCTCCAGTCTCCATCCATCAGAACTAATTTTTTCAAGGCTCAGATGATTCTCCTTCCTCTATGACAGCATCCCCAACCTACCTGTCCAAGAGAACTGCTGAGACCCATTACCCGTCCTCACACCTCCATTTCATTTGTTTCTCGGTGCCCTGGGGATACCCAATGGGAGGACACTGACATCTCTCTGTTCAGGATTCTCTCACGGCGGGTGGGGGGGATAGCTAAGTATCTGATTTGGTGGGAATGAGAGAAGGAACTGAGCATGTGCAGCCCAGTCATCCTTCTCTCTCTTTCTCTGGAGCTGCTGTGCCAGGAGAAAGTCTGCATTCACGCAGATTCCTGCTAGAGGTGATACGCTAACTCAGCAAAGAGATGCATTGGGAACCCTAGTGGCCACATTCTCGAACACCTTTATAGCCCTAGAGCAGATATTTTGGCCTCTGACTCCCAGTCTTTTTTTTTCTTTATTGATTAAGTTTTACATATGTGTCCATCTTCCCCCATTCCCTCCCCACCCCTTCCCAGTCTTATTTTTTAATTGGTGCCAAACTCAGAGGGCATTGAAGGGATATAAATAATTACCACATCCCCCACCAAATCTGTGTCACTATCAGTAAAAGAAGAACTGGTATCCCTAGCCAGTTTGGCTCAATAGATAGAGCATCGGCCTGCAGACCAAAGGGTCCAGAGTTTGATTCCAGTCAAGGGCATGTGCCTTGGTTGCAGGCTCCTCCCAGCCCAGGTCCTGGTCAGGGCATGTGCAGGAGGCAACCAATTGATGTGGTTCTCTCACATGGATGTTTCTCTCTGTCTTTCCCTGTCTCTTCCACTCTCTCTAAAAAGATCAATGGAAAAATATCCTCAGGTGAGGATTAATGAAGAAGGAGGAAGAGGAGGAGAAGGAGAACTGGTCACTGTCCTTGTGTCTATTTGGCACATTGGTGACCAAGAAGGAATCTCTGGGAGTCAATTCCTGATCACTAGCAAGGAGGCCCCCACGGCATCCTGAGTGACAGCCCTACCCAGCCACATGGCGCCTCTGTCTGGGAGCCTGGCTCCCCAGCAACCTGCTCACGACCCTGTAATTCACTTTCCCAGGTAGGGTAATGCCAGGAAGGCCGTCTGGGAGGGCAGGCGTTTGTGTTGTGGCCACTGGACAATGCCTGCCAAAGTGAATTAGTCCACTGGTGCCTGGTTTGTAGATTAGCCGTGTCGGTTTGGTCAGCATGAATCAGGCTCTCAGGCCACAAGTACAGGTCAATGAATAGATGAGGGAGGAGGGTCTCTGATCCTGCAAACCGCCCTCCCAAACAGTCTTTACCTCCACACCCACAGGCCCCACAGCAGAGAGAACCTTACCCTGCTGACAGGAGCCTGCCTGCCGTGTGTCTCACAACCCCTTCAAAGAAAGCGCCCACCATCCTCCTCTCACAGCATAGTGCGTGTGTGTGGGCGCGCACGCACACACAGACACACAGATTTACCTCCAGGGAGGAACAAATGGACATCTAGTCATTTCACTGCCTCAACCTAAAGATAGACAAATTCAAAGAAATGCTTCAAATATAGCCTCAACCTGACTACTTCCAAGACATTTTGGCTCAAAACCACCACCTAAAAAATATACCCAGCCAGGGGTCCGTTGGAGCTGGGTCATGAGTAAGGAGATTCGCTATACCTTCCTTCTACTTTTGTATAGGCTGGATTTTCTTTTTCAGGAAAAGATTAAACAAGCATGCACACATACCACTTAGGGAGCCTGGATTTTCCAGGGGGAGTCACACGACCCCACCTTCTCTTGCTAGGGACCAGCAGAACTGAGATTTGAACCTAAATTCCTGATGACTCATGTGGTGTTCTTCCTACAGTGCCACTCAGACTCGCTGAAGGTCCTAATATCTAATCAAACTCTCATTTCCCCATCCTTCAGCCCCATCAGCTCTTACCTGGACTGCCAAAGCTGCCTCTTCTCGGCTTCTTACTTCTAGCTAACTCTTCCTCAACCATCTCTTTCCCAGTGCAGACAGAACATGTTCCGGAAAGCTCGTGACATCATTACTCTGCCCCCAAACCTCCCATGGCTCCCACCATTTCAGGAACAAAGCTGTCTTCTGGAGCTTGGCCACCAAACTTCTCCAACAAGGCCCACACTCCCAGCTGCACATCTAGCCTCGCTCTCAGGTCGAGTCACGATGGGCTGCTGCCTAATACCTAAATCCAGAAAGATTTTCCCATTTTCTCTATTTCCTTTGTTTGAGATGCTTTTATCCATCTGTACTGTCAAGTTCTACCCATTCTAAGGCTTTCTACACATGTGCCAATCCCAGGAAACCTTTCCTGACACCATTACCCCCAGTGCTTGAAGGTGCTGGATGCCTTTGCTCTGTTCCTGCCATACCTGGCACCCACCTTTATCATCTCACCTACCTGCTGTTTATAGGATTCCTCGATCTGTCTGTCTCCCCTTCTAAATTAAGAAGCTTGAGAGCAAGGAGTATGTGCTAATCACCCTTCTATCCTCAGAGGCCAGCAGCGAACCTGACACAGGTGCATGCTTGGTAAACGTTGGCTGGCACAAAATGTTCAAGGTGTGTGTTTCTGAGTGGTGAGAAAAGGGAGAAGGGAGGAGTGGGGGAGGTCAGCTTCCTGAAATAAGGGTGGGGAGTTGTCCATAGCAGCCTCTCCAGTCTCACTCTCTCCAGCCTGATACTCAGAGAAGAGGCAGCTCTACCGTATGAAGAACTTGGCTGTGCTTGGGCCTGGCATGAGCAAGAGACATAATAGATGAATGCAATTATGCTCCCGAAGGACAAACAGAAGAGGATGTAACTGCTCCTGACAGATGATAAAACCAGACATTTCTCCTCCTTCTATTATTTTAGAATGCTAAGTGAAAGAAAAAAAAAAAGAGAGATCTGAATTGGAAATTTTTCTCTATCATCTAAGAGCAGTGGTTGCCAACTGGTGGTCCGAGGACCACTGGTGGTTTATGAGGT
Organism: Murina feae; assembly: GCA_004026665.1. Classification (NCBI taxonomy): domain Eukaryota; kingdom Metazoa; phylum Chordata; class Mammalia; order Chiroptera; family Vespertilionidae; genus Murina; species Murina feae. Next base: position 30,106 of record PVJC01005096.1, on the reverse strand, counting down.
CCGAAAGGTTGGCAACTGCTCATCTAGAGTGTTCAAGTGCCTCCTGCATAAACTTAGCCTGTAGCTAGCTACCTCCTACAAGCCTCCCAAGCTACCTGGGGAGGAACACAGGCTCTGGAATTTAGCGGGCTCTAGGAAAATGCTAACTGAATTCCATCAAAATTTAGTCTGTATTTTGAACAGTCATTTCAACATTTGCTAAATGTTTTAATTTTGAATCAATGCAATAGTTTTTCTTTTGCATTAAAAAAAGTTTAAGCCAGTAGGAGACCAAAGAAATTCCTTACTAGTAAAGACAGGCAGGCTGTGTGCACTGGCAACAGCAGCCTGGCTCCTGCCTCGGTTAGAGATGGGGGCTTCCTCTGTAGGCCTAGGCTGGATGTTGTCATCAGGGTATTAGCACCTCTGTCTTCACTAGAGGGTTGAGGAGCACATGGGAACCAGATGAAGACACCACACAGAACCCACTGCTGACATAGCCCAGACTACAGGGGACCAGCTCTGCCTGGACTTCCCTGGGCTGAGCCTGGACAAGGCCAATCAAGCCTCCTCCACTGGCAGGACTGGGGCCTCTTCCTCCCTTGGCAGGACCAGCAGTGAGTGCTTCTCCATCTCTCACCATGACACTGAGCCTTGCCCAATGAAGGTTTTGGAAATATCCTGTTATGGGCTAAATTATGTCCCCCTTCCCCAAAGTCATATGTTGAAGTCCTAACCCCCAGTACCTCAGAATATGACCGTGTCTATATGTATGAAAATCCAGCGAATGAAACACTGTAACGATCAGAATGGCTGGTTGCTATGATGCCCACTGTGGCCAGCGAACCAGTCGGATCTGGGGGTGGGGCCGTCCAAACAACCTCCCGAGGCCCCTCCCCCCAGCTGGCCCCACCCCTAACCAGTCCCCCTACTCCATTTGGGGATGGGGCCAGCCAGCCCACTGCCCACAGCCCCTCCCCATGGCTGGCCCAACCCCCCGATCAGCCCCCACTACCCCATCAGCCCACAGCCCCTCCCCCCAGTCAGCTTTGCTCCCAATCATCCCCCCTATACCAATCTGGGGTGGGGCTGGCTGGCCAACCTCCCACGGCCCCCTCCCCCAGCTGCTGACCCCCAATCAGCCTCTACACCCCATTTGGGGGTGGGGCAAGCCAGCCCACAGCGCCTCCATATGGCCAGCCACGCCACCAGTCACCCCCCAGCCCCAATCAGGGGCAGGACCTACCCACCAATTGCCCGAGGTCCCTTCCCCCAGCTGGCCCGCCAGCCAACCTCCCACCATCTCCTCCTCCCGACGGGTCTGGCCCAGATCCGCCCCAATTGGGGCCAGTCCAGCCAGATCCCACCTGTGCATGAATTCACGCATTGGACCTCAAGTTTAGAAATAAGATCTTTAAAGAGGTAATTAAGTGAAAATGAGGTCACTAGGGTGGGCCCTAATCCAATATGACTGCTATCCTCTTAAGGACACAAATGGGCACTGAGGAAAGACTTTGGGAAGGCACAGGGAGTAGAGAGCCCTGGAGAAGCCAAGGAGAAGGGCCTCACAAAAGAACCAAACCTGCCAACACCTTGATCTTGGATTTCTAAGCCTTCGGACTTGGGAGAAAATAAATTTCTGTTCTTTAATCGGCCCAGCCTGTGGTACTTTGTTAGGGCATTCCCAGCAAGCTAACACATGCCGTGGGATCTTGAACATTCGGCGAGACCATAAGAAGAAGGTACAACTCCTCTCCAGACACGTGGGCCTCTGTTCTCATCCACGGATGCCCCTTCCTCTTAGCTTAAGGGAGACCTTGCTTCACATCTTCAAACCCTAACACCCAGGTAAGCCCAATTCCCCAGAGTCCTTCATTTTCTTTGTAAGTCAGCTCTGAGGCAGTTGCACCTGGGAAGCAAGATCACTTAGCAAGGCCAGACTTGGCAGCTGCAAGGATGAAACCCCAGGGCCCCTCGACCTGACCAGCTGTCCAACTGCATTCAAGGAGCCAAGAGTCCTGGGCCCAGCCCTCTTCTCTTCAAGCCATGTCAACAACTCCAGTGTATGCTGGGGGAGGGAGGGGCGGCAGGGCTGGGCCCCTACCCTCAGCTCACTAGTCATAAGACACTTGCCACCTGAGATCACTTCCCTCCCCTAAGAGCACTTAGGCCAGAATGAGGTTGAGAAACTTTCCCAGGAAAAGTGACCCAGGAATCCCCCATTTGTAAACAATCCCCTGCAGATTGAAGAGAGGCTGGCTGGAGGATTACACTGCTCGAGGTCTCCTCTCCCTGGGGGCCCAGAGTTCTTGCTCCTAGAAGTCTGTCAGCTTGACCCCAGAGGATGAAAACCTCTGCGGAACCTCCTGGGGGCCTCTCTCCCTTTTCTCACCTCTTTTTGTCCACAAAGCTGGGCCATTATTTTCCCATAGGAGAACCCCCATAGTTCCTCACACTCCAAGGGAAAGGTGGAGACATCTGTGTGATTCAAAAGAGCCACAGGAGGGGGAGGCAGTACTGATATCAGAGTCCCCACACCCAGCCCAGTCCACGCAAGCCCTCTGCGACTCCTTTCTCATTCATTCCCCTGCAGGAGGAGAGGAGCAGGACACAGTGGAAAGAGTCCAAGCTTTGGAGTCAGACTGACTTGGGTCTAAATCCTGGCTCTACTACTTGGGGCTGGGTTAGTGTTTGACCTTGGATAATACCTATTAACCTCTCGGGTTACTATGTAATGGAGATAAGAACACCTGCCCCACACAGGGCTGGTTAGAGGGTTAGGAGAGAGGAGACTGTCAAGACCCGCTCAGGGCCTGGCCAGTAAATAAGCAGCATGGGCCTCTCCTCTCTCGGAGGACAGGCTAACTGCACTATTCCAGAAGCTGGATTCAGCCAAGACCAAGACCCCTTATCAGGGCCTAAATGTTGAGCTCCAGGGGAAAAGATACAGTTTTGAGAAATGGCCAAATCTCTTGCAGCTGGCCTTCCAATTAGGCAGATCTGGGGGGACAACCACTGTGCACAAGCTCTGAGCTTCCCATCTCTCTCTAGCAGAGTGAGATGCTGTCCTTCTCTAGTGTCTGCCAGGAAGGCTGGGCACCAGGCTCTTACAGCCTGCCCCTCAGTCATCCTGCCAGTCTCCCCAGGCACCCAGCTTAGGGACAGTGAGCAGTTCATGATGATCAAGGCCCGTCTGAGCGCAGGCCCCTGGCAGAGACATCATAGCTGGGGAGATGACTGGAGAGACTCCAAAGGTGGAGGATGTGGCTGAGGCTGGGCTCTAGGGGTTGGGGAGAGGCAGGCCAGATCCTGACATGTGTAAAAGGCTGCAGCCTGGAGCAGGAGGTGTCTGGCCCCGGGCGCTGGCCTCAGGAGGCCCACTGAACTCAGAGGTGGCCTGGAGAGCCGACAGCCTGACAGCCTCATTGTACTTGTGACTCAGAGAAGCCACACAATTGCTCCTAGTGGGCATCACACATACAGAACATGGGAGTTACTGAGGGAAGGTTTCCATACTCGGTGTGTAACCCAGATGCCGTGAGATGTGCGTCTCTGGCAGGGTCTTTCCCATGAACACCATTCATCATTCACTGTCACTAGGTTTATTTAAAATTCTCTCTCAGTTACACTTAATCACGGCATTTGAAGTAGCTCTTGAGTTTCCGAAGTGCTCATGATTAGTAGAAAGGACATGGAGGTACAGCTCTGTCCCACCTGAAGTCCCCTGAGTCACTCAGCCCAAATACTAACTAGGGAGCCCCTCCCCCCAGCTTCCCAGGATGGTCTGAGGCTTGCTGTCTGGGCTGAGGGAAGAAGCCTGGAGCACCCAGGGCCACCCTGAGGACAGAAGCCAGGACTGGATCTGGGTTGAGCTCCAGGAGGAAGGACAGACTGGACAGAGGATGGGGCCCTGGGCAGAACTGTTCAACAATAAGAATGGGCTGGCTCTAAGGGTGCAGGATCAGAAAGAACCCCAAGTTCAGCAGGCGGCCACCAGCAGCACCTACTTGCTCAGAGCCTGAACATGCCCATGTAAAAACAATACCTTCCTTTCACATAGCACCCACTCCATACCCCTGCACAGGCAGGCTCCCAGCAAATGCTTGGGGAACTGTGCCGACCGCTCCTCTCCACCCCCATAGCCCCACCTGAGTCACTGCCCAGGTTACTCTGACTTCCATCCCTCACCTCACCCCACCCTTCCCACCCACCCCACAGTACCATCTTGCTGACCATCCCTCCATGGCTGACACCCTGGTGAGGGTGGGTTGTAACTTGTTACTAATGATAAAGTAGCTAAAGCCAAGAATCTTTTGGTATAACTTAGAGAAGACTCCTGATTATCTTGCCCCATTCTAATATACTTTCTTGAATGGGAAAGAAAATAGAGGAATTGCACCAGGAAATCGGCAATTGCCTACAGTACTCAGAGAGTAACAGTGTCCATGATGCCAGGAACAACAATGCAACTTCCTACTATATTCAAGGTTTACATCCTAAACACACACGTGCGTGTATACACATATATTCACTGGGGCCAGGTGTGCATCATAACAATCTGGCCATGTCCACCAAATGCTTCTCCAAGATTAATGTTGTGTGACACATGCACACCAACCATCTTCCTGCCTCCACATGAAGAGCTGATCTTCACAGCAAAAACTTAAAACTAAACAATCTGGACTCTCAGCATGGTGGCTATACAGGGTGGAAAGAACGAGGGTTAGGGACCGGGTAGACTGTGCAAAAATTATCACCAAATAAGGAACCATGGGAAAGTCACTTATCCAGAGTCAGTGTCCTCCTCGTTTAGAGTCCTGAGAGGCTCTGTGCTCGGTGCTTGATGCGTGGGGAGCACTTAATAGATGAACTTGAATCCCTGGCTCCCTATGTAACCTCACTTACTCCTCAGTTCCAGCCAAACCCGACCACTGGCTGTTTTCTACACATGCCCCATAATTTACCACCCCCACGCCTTTCCCTGGGCATCGCTGCTCCCTCTGCTAGAAATGCCCTGCACCCCCATAGAAAGGGATGTCTCTGGTCCTGTCTTTCTTTCAAGACACATATCAAAAGCCACCTGATTAGTAAGCCAGGTGCCCCAATATTTCCTGTGTTTTCTCTGCCTGTTGTGAGTAAGGGGTACAGACCTTAAATTTCATCCAGGCAGGGAACAAGTTTCATTCCTCTCATGTTCCCACCATCACAGTATTCAGCACAGAGGATGATCAAAAGTCATTTGGTGACTGAAATAATAAACGGGCTCACAAATCTATTGACTTTAGAGTTCCTCAGCTCCTAAAAGGGTGAGCATTTCCCTAGATGCAGTGGGCCTATTCTGACCTTGGGGCTTCCATAGCCTCCCTTCCCTGCCACCCAGGCCAGGATAGCCTGCCCCTCAGACATCCACGTTGCTTAACCACAGCACTCTGCATCCTCCATCCATGCACCCCACCCAAAACCTCAGCCCAAGTGAATACGGCCCTGCTGCCCACCGCCCTTCCCACCTCCTCTTGGTGTGGGAAGCTTGCTCTGTGGTCCAGGCTGCAGGCAGTCAGAATTCCCAGTGTCTTGGATGCTGGGAGCCCAGTGCCCCAGACCGCATGGCCCTAGTTCTCTGGGTACCAGGATGCTGTGCTCTCAAAACCTTCAAGGTGGGGGAGTCTATGAGAACCTTCATGCCCCAGTCAGGGAGTTGGGAGAAGGTGGGTATCAGCCGAGAATACACACGGTACAATCACTTGTTTGGGGTCACAGCCTCAGTTTCAGCCCACAAAGAGCCTGTCCTCTCTCTCAACCCCGGCTCCCAAGTGGGACTAAGCCTGTGACTCAAAACAGAGCAGCTTCTGCACAGCTTTATGGCTTCCCTTCCCCTGCCTCCCACCCTCATTCCGCCCTACAGTTGCTGCAAGTCATCTCTGCTCAGAAGCCATCATATACAACCCCCACCCCCCAAATCCTGCAGCACTTTAACCTTTCAGCAAACTCTGCCCCCCTCCCCCGATATTTCACAAATGTCCCTCTAGTCAATATTGCTGAAGACAGCTGCCTGGCCCTAGGGATAAGCTTGAGTTATTCGGAATTTCTTACATCATCTCAAACCTACTTCCTTTTTTATACCCTTGACCATCACCAACACGGACCCTCAACTCTGCCCTCTGAGCAACACAGAACATGGTAGCTCCCTGACCCACCTGAATGAAATCACAGTCACAGCCTGGTGACCTCCTGTCTGTCCCCAGGTCCTTCCCAAGCTTACAGGGCAGGGACTCCAGCATTTAAGGTCCCTCCTCCACCTGCTCCCAAAGTGTGCTGTCCAGGGTACTACCTCCAGGTGTGGCCAGTGTTGCCAGTGCAGGGAAAGGGGGATGAGACGTAGCAAGATATAAACCCAGGACTTCTAGTAACGCAGCCAGGCTGAGCCAGTTCACATGGGCTTTTCCACATGATCAGGTAGGGTACTCACACCAATTGATTTTGGAGCCTAAAGTCAGGACTTTGCACTTACCCCTGCCACATCTCACTGAGCTAGCGTGGGCTCTGAACTGTGTTTGTTGCCCTTGTGCTGAACTTTGGTGACCAGCCATGTGAAACCAAGCTGTTCCCCACCCCCACCGTGCACTTCTGCCTCCTGGATTCCCTGCTCATGTCCACCATGGCTGTCCTTTGAGTCACACCTGGGGGCCCAGAGAATGCTACTCCCCCCTGAAACCTCAGTTATAAGCTTAGGTCTGGACGATATAAATCATTCCTCTTGACAAAGCATTTTCCCAGGCTTCCTGAGAATAGCATGATAATGATAATAATACCACTTATCGGCTATTTAAGACAGGCCAAGCACTATATCCAACGTTTTCTGTGCATTATCTCATTTAATTGTTACCAAAACTAAATAAAATAGGCTTGTTCCCAGTGGACAGATGAGGAACTTAAAGCTCAGAGAGGTAGAGCTCAGAGGTGCTCAAAGTAGCAACAGCAAGTGTGTGTAGAGTTGGGTTTTAATGGAGTCCTCTCTGGTTCAAAGCCCATGCTCTAGAGCAAGGGTAGGAATGACAGGCCCATGGGTCATGTAAGGCCCTCGAAATCATTTGGTCTGGCACTGCCAAAGCAACCACAGGCGGGACTGGAAATTTAATAAATCTAAGAACTTTTTCATAGCAACATAAATTTATATTAAGTGAATTATATTAAATGAATGATGTTATAAATATCCAAATAGCCCTTGGCAGAACTGCCCTAGCTGGTTTGGCTCAGTGGATAGAACGTTGGCCCGTGGACTGAAGGGTCCTGAGTTCAATTCCAGTCAAGGGCACATGCCCGGGATGTGGGCTAATCCCCAGTGAGGGACGTGCAGGAGGCAGCCGATCAATGGTTCTCTCTCATTATTGATGTTTCTGTCTCTCTCCCTCTCCCTTCTTCTCTGAAATTAATAGATACATATTTTTAAAAAGAAATAAAAAAAAAGGTTCCCTGCCCCTGCCTTAGAGCTACCAGGGCTCTCAGAGACTAGGAAGGCCAAGTGCTCATGGTGGAGAAAAGCTGCTGCCTGCCACGCTGGAAGTGGAGGAAGCGGGGGACAGGAGGAGTCAGATTCCTTCTCCCCAGAGCAGGACAATAATCCCAGCTGAGGCATTGTACGGTTCCAATGAGCCGGCCCAGAGAAAACCTAGAAGACACGCAGGGTGGCGGTTGTTGTTACCGGGTGAGCAGCCTCACATCCCAGAACCAGATGTCTTGGCCGGTCTCAGGAAGAACTTATGTCATAAAACTTTTTTCATGACATCTACCCAAGGTCAGGTGTCAGAGCCAAGAACTATCCCTTTGCTTTAGCAAACTGTTAATTAGAAGAATCTGCCTTACCCACCTGAATTCAAGTTCTAACTTCACCCGTCCCCCTAGTGCAATCCATTCTCGCCAGTCGGACCTCCCATTACCTGCCCTGGTTCCTCACTGAATTTGGAGTTTGGGACACTCCTGTCATTCCAGGATCCCATCCAATTCAGTATATGTTCACCTCCTTTCACTCTCAGGGGCATCCCTGACTGGACAATAAATTAAGTCTAACATTCTGGGACCTTAAAAAAGTGACTTTACTTCCCTGACACCTGTTTCCCTTCCATACAATGGGAACAACACTACTATCTCATGAGGCAAACCCTTTGTAAAGTCCACCAAAGCCCAAGCCCCACCCCATCCTTCCCTCTGGAGGCAGCTTTCCCAGGGGCCTGTCTGCACCTCTGCTGTCTCCAGGGAGCAGTCGGGCTGGAGCTAGCTATTCATGCGAAAACCTCTCTGCTTCAGGGGAAATGAGGTCTTATGTTGGGGGAAGGAAATTTGCCTCTGAAGAGAAAGGCGTGGCCACATATGCATGCAAGGAATAAAGGTAACCCATTTGCGGTCTTCCTAGAATGAGCTGTGGCTTAATCCCTAAAATACCTCACTTGGCTCCTACATCACACATGCGCGTGCACACGCACACACACACACATGTTGTCAAACCAGACTCCTTCTGGCAGAGCTCCCTGGGCCTTTCTGCCAGAAGCAGGTAGGAGGATTTTGCTAAGACCTCTCGGGACACCGGAAAATAGTCACGGAAGTGGCTCCCCAGGCCACAGTAGTATCTGCCCAGCTGAGAGGCCCACTACATCTGACTGGCACATTCCATCCGTGCTCACAAGTCACTATAGATTTATGCTTTTACTGAGGAGTCAGAGCAGGAGTTCTGACTATGCTACTAAAACACACTCCCGGCGGCCAGCAGGCAGGCACTGACACTCTCCAAGCAGGCCCAGCCACCCTGAGATTGGGAGCTCCTCCTTTCCTATGCCCATCATCAAGCAGGAAACAGACACAGGTGGGTTTGGTTCCAAGCCATCACAATGGAGTATTGCACTAAAGCTAGTTGTAACCTTTTTGCTGGCGAAGGGTCTGCCTTCAAAAACACAACATCTGTGAAGCACAACAAAGCAAAGCTCAATAAAACCAGGTGTGCCTGTGTTCCCAAATCAGAGCCACCTGGGAGCATTGAAGCAGCTGGGGGCCAGGGAGGGGAGGCCAGGATCCGGTCAATTCCCTGTGGCTTCACCTGGGTTAACGAAGTCTTCCTGGAGACTTGTTAGTAACCCTTCCATCCACTCTCCTCTGCATAATCCCTCCTGAGACATGGGCAACCCAGATCTCAAGTCTGTACTCTGTGGCTATCCCTGATACTTTAGTATGGGTGAGCAGGCTCGTGAGGTACATTGTGGTCTTAGAAAAAAAAGAAAGGAAAGAGGAAAGAGGAAAGAGGAAAGAGGAAAGAGGAAAGAGGAAAGAGGAAAGAGGAAAGAGGAAAGAGGAAAGGAAAGGAAAGGAAGAAAAGAAGAAAGACTCCAGACAAGATGAAGTGGAAACTTGCCATACCTAGTTACATAGCTGACAAGAGCCAAGAGGCTTTACAAGTTTTTGCTCAAAGTCAAATGCCAGCATTTATTGTGTCTGTTTTTACTTGGCAATCACCACATGTCCGGCAATAATCTGAATGTGTTTATCTAAATGCATTAATTCAGCTCTGCCTTATCAAACCGAGGTGAACACTGTGCCCTGGCAAAGGCAGGCCTTTATTCTAGAATGCTGGAGGCTGAGGAGCTGGGCTGGGCAGAGAGGAATGGAAGGGAGTGGTAAGGGGGGAGAGAATCCAGCATCAGGCCACTGAAGGCCTTTGGGCAGCAGAACAGAGTCTAGATAAGGCCCTCTCTTCATCTGACAGCCTTGGCTCTCCACCAGTCATCTGGATCCTTGATCCTGGCCCTACACCAGGCCCCTGCGTGGAGGAGGTCCTCAGGGCTGGTTGCCTTTCCCCAGATAGGCTCCCTCCAACCCCGCCATGAACCCCACTCCAACACTACACAGGAAACTTCTCATGACTGACTGGATGTGTCCCTAAAGTTTGTCTAGAAAAAAAAAAGGCATTTGGATCTTGGAATACATCTTTCCATAGAACTGATAGATTGGTGGGTGCAGTCCTAGAAAAACCATTTAATACGTATGCTTCCATACCGAACACTAACAAGTATGCGTGTTAATACCATAAAAGCTCTCCCCACTTCCCATCAGCCCACATACAGCCAGGCCACAGGACAGAAAGGAGGACTCATGAGCCTTCACACCCTCCCTGGCACTGGCTGCCAGCAGACACTTCCCCTCTGAGTCCTTGACCTATAAGACTCCAGCTTTAGCTGTCCTGAAGGCTGAATTCACCCAAACCTCGTCTCTTCCATTTTTCATTGCTTAATGGAATCTCCATCTGGACCTTCTGGCAACTTCTCTCTGGCCAAACCCACTGTGCTCCAAAGGAAAGAGCTCAAGGCCAGAGGACCAGGAGGCCCGGGTTCTGTCACCAGCAGCCAAGCCTTCTTCTGGGCTTCACCATTCTCCAGAGTGAAAATATAAGGGGCATGCAAGAAACCACCCATGGCTCCCTCCTGATTCCAAAGACTCAGTCACCCCCATTTGCCTTTTCTCTTCTACGTCCCTCCAAGCTCTCATGCTGCTAACAATTGCCTCCTTCTTCTCCCAGCAAACGAGCACAAAATGTCAGTGTCCAATTTGACTCTTTTCTCCCTCCCTCAAATCCAATCAGTCACCAAATCCTGCAGGATTTCTTGGCAAGCTCACTCACTTCTGTTTCCTCTTCTCCATCTCTACCGCCATTCCCTTGATTTAGGTTTAATTTACTTCAGTGGATTAGTCCAACAGTGCATTTTCACAAGAAGCTCCCCTCTCCCTCCAAACTGCCCTTCCCCACCCTGAATCCATCTGAAAGCATAGCTTTCACAGGTCTTTTCCATATTCAAAAGCCTTCAACGTCATGGGAGTAAAATTTGAATTCTTTAGCTTCAACTTTCAAGGCCTTCTACGATCTATCCACAGCCTAAAGCTATAGCCCCACCTCTCCTGATGTCCCCTCTCCACCTCACCCTATGACTCTAGCCAAGTGGGCCACTCCTCATTGGGCTTGTCCCAGTCTTTCATGTTCTGGTTTTATTCCCTCCCTCATCTCCTACACAAAATAACCTGCCCCTTAACCCTTTACTGAGGCAAACATTGCAAAACCAGCTAGCTCAAGGTTCCTGTCTGTCACAAACTCGTCCTGAACATCTGCCATGTGTAGGCTGCACATCAGGGCTGATGCAGCCCTAGAGCAGCTCAGAGTTTGCAGGGTGTGTGGATAGAGATATGCAAATGAGATGACTAAGTACTGCAACAGAGATCTGTATTTGATGCTATACATATGCGGTATTAGAGGGCAGAGTAAACATGACGTGGGGGTGGGAGAAGGAGAGGTGTTTCAAGAGTTTGATCTACATTAATGTGAAGGATTATTAAGAGTTAGTTCATCTGGCAGAGCAGAGACCAAAGGGCCTTCCAGGAAGAGGAAATAGTATATGTAAAGGCACAGAGATGCACAGGATAGACAGGGGACAGTGGAGATGCAGCTGGGGAGCTAAATTATCACCAGCTTCTGCAGAGCCCTGAATGCCATACACAGATGTTATACTTTCTTCTTTCAAAGAGGCAATCTTATCCCATCTGTGTCTTTCAACAGGGGTGTTACAGAGGCCACGATTACCATTCAACAGGGAACATGGCAATTGAAAGCATCATGCACAATGAATGCTCAGCTATCAGTGTGCAGAACAGTGTACGTAACAGAGAGAGGAAATGAAAGTAAGAATTACCAAAGAGCACCGAAGTAAGAATTACCTAGAAGCACGAAACAGGTGCCATGCATTTCCTGAAGCCAAAGCTCAGCGTTAGCAGCCCCCCTGGAACTCTTGGGGTCATCTGGGTCTACAGCTCAACAGATACTCTGGGACAGCACCTCCCAGAAGATTATTTACCTGGTGCCTGAGAGATAAGAATGGATCTCCTGAAGATCCACAAGGTCGAACCAGACTTGGCTTCCAGGGTACCATCAAGTAATGAAGCCAAAGAAAAATGATGCCAGGAAACACAAAATGGAACTGTTCTCTGAGGAAGGAGGAAGCAGGAAAAAATAGTGACTCAGGAAAACGCAAAGCTGCCAAGTGTTCCAGCCTCGTTGTACCCACATCAAGTGGTGACGGTGTCCCTTTATTTTCCCCTGAGTGTCACCTCTTGAATGGGGGTGCCCCATCTGGGAGCCTAATAAATGCTTAAATGCCTCCTAGTGTGTTCAATTAGCCCTTCCTTCTCATATTTTGCAACGGGGACTCCACCAGAGGATTCTAAGCAGGGAAGTGTCACAAACAGATCTATATTTCAGGAAAACAACTTTCTGATGGCCCAGTAAAAAATAACTTCAAGTCTTACCCCAAATGTTATGGTCCTAAGTGCATGCCATCCCTCCTCCAAGGCTGGACTCTCTCTTCATAAAAAAGATATTTTTTTATTGATTTCAAAGAGGAAGGGAAAGGGAGAGATAGAAACATCAATGACTAGAGAGAATCATTGATTAGCTGCCTCCTGCACGTCCCCCATAGGGGGTGGAACCCACAAGGCTGGGCATGTACCCTGACCAGAAATCAAACTGTGACCTCCTTGTTCATAGGTCAATGCTCAACCACTGAGCCGCACAGGCCTGGCCAAAGCTGAATTCTCTCAGAATCGTTCTTCCCTTCTTCTCCGTTGGCCTATGCAGTCAGTTCAAGAGACTGACAGGGCTTACTCCCTAGCCCCCTGTCATATGGCTTCTCTCTCTTGAGTCCTTCCTGCCTCAGTGCCCCACTATCTCACACCAAATATCACTTCTAGTTGACTTTCCAGGGTCCTATCTGGGGTCTCCACACCCAGTGTCTTTGCCCCCTGGTCACTGCTTCAGTTCCCCACAGCAGGTCCCACCCAGCCTTCACCTGGGAAAATCAGCATCACCTGGGGGAACTTGGTTAAAAATATCTCAAACAGAATAGGAATAGTTTAAAAGCTCCCGTAGGCGATTCTGAGGCATAGCCAGGTTTGCAAACCACCGTTCTAAATCCTGGTTACAGATAATGAAGGGCTCTCACAACCTAGGAACAGGCTGGAAATGCAGAATGTCAGGCCACACCCTTGACCTAGAGATCAGAATCGGCATTTGAACAAGATCCCCAGGCGATTCTTAAGCGTTCTTAAGCGTGTTACAGTTGAAGAACACTGCTCTAAAATGTGGCCTGGCCATTCATCCCACAACCCCAGTACTTACTGGGTTTTCTCCACATCAGATTAGGGTTTGGGAAGCTGAGAGGGTCTAGGGCAAAGGTCCCTGACTTTAAGCTCACAGAAATATCCATCCTTCCCCTGCTTCAGGCCCGTTATTGGCTTCAGTGCTTTCCGACGAAGTCCAGACCTCACCACCTGCTGGGACTGTGTTTTTCCTCCTTGTCAACTTTATTGCCTTCCACCCCCATAGTGGCCCAGCTGGACAACTTGCCACTTCTCAGTGCTAGCTGGTGCTTGCCTGCTACACAGCACTCATAGCCCAGGTCATACACTGCCCATCTCTGCCTGGAGAAACTCAGGAAATATTCTTTGAGGTCCATTGCATACATGACACACCTTTCTTGACATTGTCCCAGATTTTCCCTGCTCAGATGAAAGACAGGAATTCCTCATGCACTGGGGAAGTAATCTGGAAGGCTAGCACACTTGCTACAGCTACCCCAGTAAAGAAGTGGCCATGGTATTGTCTCCTCAGCAGCAATAAGCTAGTAACCGGCACATCCTCAAATCTCAAAGCAATAATAATAATGCGTTAAATTATCACCCACTTCAAAGTCATTTAAAGGTGAATTTAAGCAGAATACAAATGGTCTAAATCAAATAACATTATGCATTTTCCATATACAGATAATAACCAAAGAATGAACGTGCTGACGATGAACTCATTACTTCACAGCCAATTACCTTTCCATAGTTGGGCATTTTACTTCACAAAAAGCAATAACATTTGGAAACACTTCAGGTTTGTATTATAATCAATTAAGGAACGGGGAGAGGAAGGAGAGAGATGAAGAGAAAGACAGAAGTAGACCCAAACTGGAAAGGGAGATGGATCTACACCAAGTACCCAGCTGCTGTAAATGTAAAAATACAATACTCTGGATTTATTTATTTTTTTTTAAGAATTAAAAAACGACCAGAATGCCTGTTTCCATCCCACCCAAACTTTGAAAAGTTCTGGTCTGTAGCTATATAACTTTATTTTTATCTGAGGGAAAACTGGGGTCTGGAGTGGGGATGTCAGGAGGGGGGGGAGAAGCCCACTTTCAAGTAGGACCACCCCCTTCCTGCTGTCTAGTGGGAGGCAGTGGCTTGAGCGGTTCAAAAGCCTGTTGCATGTTTGCAATTACAGTACAGAGTTGGTCTCAGCCAAGGCTTAGCATCCGGACCCACGCTCTGTCACACACAGATTTACTTGGGCAAACAGACCGTAAACTTCCCCACCACCTTGGGCGCCCTGGATTACGCCTCTGCTCCAGCTGACCGGGCAGAGCTGACATACCACACAGCACGGAAGGGACGACCACCCAGCGCATCTCCAGGGACATCCTAGCACCTGTAGGGGCGCAGACTGTCCCTAGTCCCGGGCAGAGGAGGGTGCAGGTTCGGAGCAAATCCACAGGAGTTCGACCGTCCTCCCAGCCTTCTGGCCAGAGAAGGGGACGAGGGTCCCCGTCCTCGCGCTCCGACGCCATCCTGCCACGGTCCTCCACTCCGCGGGTGGCTCTAGGATCTGGGGACTCTCCGGGTCCCAGCAATGCCCCTGCGGGGTCTGCGGCGGGCCCGGGGGCGTGGAGAGAGCCCACTGACCTGGGTGCGGGACTCCTCTCCGGGCGGCGCAGGTGTGCGGGCCGCTCCCGTGTCCTTCCCACCTCCGAACATGAGAGCTGAGAGCCGAGCTGCAGGGCACTGACCCACCGACCGACTGACCGACCCACCAGCGGACGGACCGGCAGCGGCCGGGTCTGGAGCCCACGTGACGGGGGCGGGGACCCACGGAGGCTCATCCCGAGGCGCCCGCCTCCCCCGCCTTTCTTCCCCTGGGACCGCCCTTCCGCCACTCCCCCGCCCGCTCCCGCACCGCTGCGAACCGCAGGACCTTCCTCCACCGGTTCGGGTTCCATTGGGACCGGCCTTGTCGCCCCGCCCCTTCGAACCTGCCCGGGCCCCGGTCCTCCTAGCGCTGGCCCCGCCCCCGGCCCCGCCCCCGGCCGCGCTCCTCGTGCCAAAGCCCCGCCCCTCCCCGAAGACCACGCCCCCTTCCGGGCCCCGCCCCGCCCTGTCACCTTCCCATCCCCGCACCCTTCCCGCCCCGGGAGGCCGCCTGACGGTTCCCGGCTCTCAGCCCTGGGCCTCTCCGACCCTTCAGCACCATCCCCCGGCGGAAAGAGACGAAAACCGAGAAGCAGAGAGGGAATTCGTTCACGAATCGCAGAGAAAGAAGCCATAGACAAACCGGTTAGAGGCACGCACCGCGCTACTACCTTTGGATGTGCGGACTCCCGACGGTGCGATTCTGTCCCAGCTGAGGTTGGCCCGAGGGAAGCCTCTCATTCCCCGTCGCCCCCGTCCACCCCCAGCCACCCCTCAGTATGGAAGGCCCCGAGGCACCCGAGGGTCCCATGCACTGGAGCCCCTGGGCTTGGGGTGCAGGTCCTTCTAGTGGTCAGCGCCATCTAGAGGCTCTGGTGCCCTGCCTTGTGAGCAGCTGAGGACAAGAAGCAGTTCCCGGTGCCCAGCACCATGGCTGGGGTTCACAGGCCCAAGAAAAGCGTTGATGGTCTGATCACAGGAACAGATGCTAGAATCTGGGCCGTTCGGGGCCCTGAAGACCCAGGCCAAAGCCTTCCCCTAGTGTATGGCCTGAACCCCCTTTGGTTGTGCTGCTAGGTGGTTGCCCTGCCTAGGCCGCCAAGCACTAGTTGCTCGGTTCAGCTGATTAAAATCCCTGTGTGGGCCTCAGATGGCAGCGACACCAGGGACTCTGGCCAGTCCCCAGCTCTGGCAGGAGTCACCACAGCCCTAGCCTCAGTTGTTTTTTGTTGTTGTTTTTTTTTTTCTCTCTACGTTTCTACAGGCTGGAGTGTTGTCAAATGCCACAAAACACATCTTTTTTTCAAAGTACCCCCGTGGGCTGACATTACCAGTGTGCCCAGAAGATGTACATGTGAACAGAACTTAAGCCAGCCTGGCAAATATGAGACTCCGGCCACTGCAGGAACCTGGCCAGAAGCAGACTAAGGGCAGAGCCAGCAGAGGAAGGCTGGGGCCCACAAGAGTTATGTTACAACAGGACACCCTCCAGTTCTCTTTCACTTCCCTAAAATAGCAGCAGGAGGCTTCTGTGCAGGAGGCTGCCGCAGTTCACACGAGTTCATGGGTGTTCCCAAGTCCCACATGCCATTGCCCCCCGGGGAGGGGAGGGCACTGCCCAGCCCCCAGCCCCCAGCAGATGCTAGTCTGTTCTCAGAACTATGCCATTGCTTTTTAAAAATCACCTTACAGAATGGTGTCACTCACCGGCTCTCAAGGGTATTTGCACTTTGGAATCAGTTTGGAGGAGGGGACTCAAAAATGTATCTGAGTCCCACCTCGAGAGATTCCGAATTGATGGGTTGGGGGTTTGGCCTGGCATTAGGATTTTTAAAAGCTTCTCAAGTGATTCTTATGTGCAGTAAAGTTTAAGAAACATTAGCATAGGTCATAGGGATTTTAATTTGGACTAAAATCCAACAAAAACTCCAGAGCTAAAAGGCGGTTTACCTGGAAGAAGCCAAAAGTGTATAAAAGTGGCCCATTAATAGAGGCTTCCTGGGGAAAATTTCTTGACCTAAAAGAGTGATTCTAGCTGCAGGAATTTCGGGTTAGTCAAAGGTGCACCCTGCAAAACTACCAATTCAAAAAACAAACAAACACAAAGCATATCGCAAATGAAAGGCAACCTCTCCTCCGTGCTTCCAGAGGAACCATGTGCCCGGGACTCACACATAGCTCAACTTGCTAATGACTCTACTCTCCCCTCCTCCATGAGACAGCTCACATCCCTTCTCCTGTGAAATAGGTAATCTTCTTTTACCCATAGGGTAGGGAATGTCCCCAAACCTGTGAACCGGGTAATATCATGTTTATGCATACCTGCCTCATTCCGCGATGGATTTGAACTTTCTGTATCACCGTATTAGAACGGTGGGTAATTGCAATGTATCCATGGGGTGAGTAATCCCATTCTGCCAAAGATCCGTTCAAATGCTACAGAGGAGAAAACCTCTTGTCACTGCCTGTGGCCCCGGCCTGAGCTTGGCAGAGTCTGGAAAACAGCTGCAAGTATACAAAGCAAACCCTCTCATGTGACCAACCTGCAGGCACAGGGGCCTCAGCACATGACCCTGCCTGGCACCAGAGCCTGCACTTGTGACCCAAACGTGGCTGAGCTGGACTGACGCGTGGGAAAGGTTTTGAAGAAGCCCCTCTGGCCAGGCGCAGCTGCCCTCTTGTCCCCTGTGCCACATGGCACGCCTGCTGCGGCAGGGAGTCCCTTGCAGGCTATCTGGCTTCCATCCAGATTCCAGAATACTTACAGAGGACCTCAGTGTACTGAGGCTCCTTCACCGTGAACCCAGCCTGAACGGCTTTGCTTGAGGGCATGTAGGCAAATTAACCTGATGTTTGCTTTGTGCCAGCTTTATTGCATTTCAAGCAAGGAGATGCTGGGGAATAAAGACAAAAAACGAGGCTAGAGGTAGGGTCCTCCTCTGCAGACTGGTTTTCTGGAGGAAGTACCTTTTGAAAGACCCGTGGGAAGGTCTTGTGTGAACATGAAAAGTGGTTAAAGGGAAGACCAGTACTTTTGGGATGAAATGATGAACGTATTGCTTGTAAAGATTGGGTGAACAAACATGCATATCGAGCGTCCCCCAAAAATGTATGCACACACTTTGCATAATTATAAAAGCGGTGTTTATTAAAATACATTTCATTTCCAAAATTGAGCTATTGGCGGTGAAAGGGAGCAAACATTTTTTGGAGACGCCCTGTATTTGGTGCTTCCTCGGGCAATGAAAAAAACCATGGGACTTGCAGTATTTTATAGCTCTGTCTTTCATTTTGTAGCTCTGTTATTTTGAATGGCTCACCAAAGCTCTTCTCATCTCTAAAATGGCAGCTTTAAAGATTTGTCCCGCGTACAACACCATGATAAGAATTAAATGATGTAACAAAGGTGCAAACACTTTGCACCTGGAAGGTGGTATTCAAATATTAATGTGTTTACCTTATTATTCTATCTGCCTAGCTGGGTAGAGAGGCAGAGCTAGGGGAAATCCAGATTAAACGTCAATAAGAAAGCACACTTTAGTTAGGCAATAAACATGGAAGGATATTAAAAGGCATTTGTGAAAGAGGAAAGCATTTGAGCAAAGGCCAGAGGAGAGAAAAGCCAGTAGTATCAGAGGGTGGCCTGCATTCCTAACCGCTTGGAGGGATGGGGTGGGTAGCGTTAGAGTCAATGCTAGCAACAGAAAAGGCTGGAAGTAAACTGGATCAGAATGTGGAGGGCCTTGATCGCAAGAAGTCTGGATGGGTAATGGAAGTTGTTGAAAATTTCTGAATGACAGACTCTCCTTTAAGCTCTTGGACGATCTCTAAGGCAGCAACAGCTGGGAGGAGGCACATGCATTCCGACTTCTAGACCCTATCACTGTGTGTGATCAGAGGGAGACAGTATGGCAAAGGGGCTGTGGCCTCAGGGTCCTGGAGATCGGTTTCCAAGGCCAAGGCGCTCTCCCTCGGCTGTAATGCATTACTTCACAGGCTGCTTTCTCTTTGTCTGGAGTTTGTAAATGATCTGGCTTCCATCATTCCAGGCATAGAGCTGCTTATCTCTGGCATTGTAATGGATCATGGAATGACTTCTCGGCCGCCTGGGAAAGAACAAGCTGGGCAGATCCTCCTCCCTGACAGTGCCCCGTGGGTCATAGGCACAGGTGATGCGATGTGGGCCGTGGCCACCAGAATGATAGACCACATAGAGGACCCCACACAAGAGGAACCCAGCTTCAGCATCCTGGCTTCTGCATGGAGTGTCCCATGAGTGTTCCACGCCAAGCGTGCCAGGATCAATTTTTGTGAGAACCAAATGTCCTTGGAGGCCTGGCCCTGTGTGGATGGCCCAGAGTCCATGCTCATCCACGGCCAGGTCAATGTAAGTTGAAGGGGAGTGCTGGTAGACCAGGGCTCGGCCTGCCCCTCCTGGGAGTAGCATTCGATCCTCCACGGTCCTCTTCTGTAGATTGTATTTGATTATCTCATTGGGAGTACCTTGGTTATGAAAAAATAGGAAACCTTTGTAGACCACTTGGCCTGTTCCCTGCCAGGAATGTGGTAAGATCAGCTTCCGGGGGCCGGGCTTGGTGCTATCCCCCAGGAGTGCCTGCATGTTTGCAAATTCCCAAACGGTGTTGTTTCTGGAACCAATTAAGAAATAAACCTTTGGAGAGTTGCTGACAGCATCTTTCATCCAAGAGCCATCTGTGTCCAGAGTCTTCTTCACTATTTTCAGAGACTTTATGCCCATCAGCATGTTATCACAGCCTGGCCAAACAGAAGAAGGGAAAGTTACTTTATAAACATGAAATATCTGCTTTTCTCAAAGATGGCTCCCCCCCCCCTTCGTTGTCTAGAATGAAGTTATCACATAGATCAATGACAATTTATGGTATGATTCAGTGAATCAAATAATTAAATGAGTAAATGGGCCTCTGCTAAGGGAGTTGCTGTCCAGTTAGAAGAGTCAGCATTTCATTCAAGTCAGGATACAAACAGCCATTTGCTGTCAAAAGCCCTGTTCACTCTCTAGAGCACTTGGGGGTTGAGACAGGGAGAATGACTTAGGTGTGAAGCTGCCTAATTCAATTCCATTTGCCAAGATTTTATTGGGTATCTACTGTGTTCTTAGTGTATAATGCTCCCAGAACAGTGCTAAATATTAAGGGTAAAAAAAAATCTATTTCTGACATTGCCATAAAAAACAAAACAAAACATGCCTTAGCTAAGATAAGAGACACTTGGAGCAGAACCAGATCACCCCAGTTCAACCCAGCTTAGATCAACAAACCCTAATTCAATCACAGATCATGAGAACAAATGATTGTTGTTTTAAGTTATTCAGTTTTGGTGTTGTTTGTTCCACAGTATTTTTGAAGCAATAGATCTCTTTTCTACTGTATAATCTCCCCCACCTCTCTATATATACATATATGATAGTTTTTTCTTGTATTATTATTTATTAGCTAGTGTATTATTTTCTATACAAACAACTGTAAACCTACTTTTGCCCCAACACACACACACACACACACACACACACACACACATAAAATCAAACCTACACCTTGAGGAGATCATAATCTAGTGAAGGACTCTGGCCCTAAACTACTAGAACATCATAAGAGCTCTATTCACCCAATCATTTATTTATTCATGAACTCATGCATGCATCTAGTCAGCAGACATTGGACACCTACAAAGGCAAGCTACTGTGAGCTGGGGGTGCCATGGCTGAGATGCAATGATAAATTAGGAGTAGTTCTTGCTTAATACATATTTGACTAACTAGGATATAAAGCTTAATGTGAATTTTTTTTTTTTTTTTTACAAAAGAAGAACAGAGAATAGAGATGTCATTTGAGGAGGCAGAGGCTAATCTGCATTTGAATTGGCCCTTGAAGAATGACATTCTGAGATAGGTGGGAAAGACATTCCTGACAGTTAACAAAACCACATTTGGGAAAAGTCGTCCAAGATTAGTGTTAACAACATAGTATCAAATTTAAAGCAATTTGAGGCGTCAAATTTATGCCTCAAACTAGATGCATAAAACCTAGTAGTAGATTGAAACTAGATTTGTGCTTGGAACCTTGAGGGCGGGGCTAAGGAAGGTGGATTACATTCTACAGGCAGGTAGGGAACTACTGCGGATTTTGAGCGAGGGTGAGCATTGATCAAGCTGTTCAACAAGACTAATTAGCTGGCAGTCATGTGTATAATAGATACTTGGGAGAGAGGCCAAAATCAGGGAAACCAATTAGAATATTTCTATAATTCAAATAGGGTGATAAGGACATAAACTAGGTGGAGGAAACTAAAATGAAAAGAGGGGTTTACATTTTTCTAGCTCCTCATTGCCACTTCAGACTATTATAATTCCACTTTTAAGCAAAAACAAAACAAAAACAACAAAACCCAACCCTTTCCTTCTTTGTAGCTTATACTGCCGACTCCCAGCCTAAATAACGGACTCTTCTCCAGGATGCTACCCCAAATGCATCAAGGGCCTGAGCTCTGCAACCTCTTCCACTCCACAGCACCTCACTCTCAAATCAGTTTAGCAACGACCTCCCACGACCATACTCTGGATCCCCTCTCCCTTTAAAATTGTTCCCTACCATAAATCTAAAACTCTAATATCCTGCCGTGTACAACAACAGCATCTTATTCTTCATTTCTCACTCCTTTGCTCTCACCTTGTCCATGCTTCCATTTCCTCATGCTGTCCAGTCCCTCCACCTCTACTTTCTCCCAAGCCGTCAGCCTTTTCTTGGCCGCACTTCCTTTCCTGTCCATCCTAGACCACTGTAATAGCTCTCTGACCAGCTTCTTCACCCGCTAATCCCTCATTACTCCACAACATTCCACTCTACACAAATCAGCTCAAACTTCTGTCTCTGCCCTGGAGAGTGCACTGGTGGAGAAAATCTCACAATGGTGCATCTTGGTGCCACTACACATTAGGGGTCTCCAACCTCAGCTGAGACCTAAATACAATACTGGTTAGCCCCACATCTTCCACACAGCAGCTATTTTACCCGCCCTCCACCATAATTATCCCATCATTCCCTTCATAGCAACAGGTCAACCATTTGAAAAATGAACACCATTACACATGAACTCCTTCACTTCCTTTTCCTCACTTACAAACTTTTTCTTCAGTTGTTCTTGCCCTTGTTACCCTCCCACACATTTTAGAAGAGGCCATGCCATTCCTCCTGTCCAAGACTAACACATTAACTGTGCTCTGGCCTCATCCTTTCCTGGCTTCTTCTAGATCTCCTTGATGAGTTATCACCTTTCCGTTATCTTGACTTTCTCCTTCACTATGAGTTCTTTAGCTTGTAAACATCTTGCCTGCATTCAAAAAAAATTCTCAGTAGATACCCTTTTCTAGTTACTTCACTAGATTCTCCTACAGAATAGTCTACTTCCTCACCTCCCATTCTTTCACATCATTATAACTTCACAGAAACTACTTTTCATAGTGTTACCAGGCACTTCCCAACAGAAAAGATCATATAAGACCTTTTATGTTCATATCTTCCTTGGCCTTTCTGTAGCATGACATCATTGATCAATTCCTCCTTGAAGATTCCTCTCTCCTTGATCTCTATGTCCCCACTGTCTCTGTATGCCTACTTGTTTGTATCTCTGACTGCTTATGGCAGAGACAATGTCTGTCTGTGTTCATCAAATGCATTTGATTTTCCTCATCCTTAGTTACACATTCAAAGCCTCCTTCGAAGTTAGGTTGCACCCAGAGACCTGTGATCCGTGCAGTGGGAACTGAACAGAACTGGTGTAATCCATTTCCACTTTGCCCTTTCCAGAAGACCTTAGAGTCTTAGAATTTTAGGTCAAGTTGAGATTAGTTCTACTGGTCATTTCAGGGGTCATCAGTTGTAATTGAGGACTTGTTGGGACTGCTCTGTTAATCAGTCTATTGTGAAGCGAGTGGTGTCATGGGGCAGAAAGTATGAAGAACCCTGTGGCTCTCCCTCAAATACTGATGAGGTCTGTATCATGGGTAGGAGAGGATGGTCTTAATAAGAGCATGGAACTCTATGGTCCTCCCTCACTGACTGGAGGGTGAGGTGGTGAAATGATACACACGTGTATAACAGTCTCTTGAGGAGAACTGGGCACTCTAAGGGCCTCCCTAAGTCCTTCCAAAGACTTTGGTATGAGAAGCTGATGTGCCAGTGGGTTGTCATTTTCTTCTTAATAAATGTTTGGGATCTGTGGGTCAACTGGAAGTCATCTAGAGTTAGAGGACAAGAATAGGGTGATGGGAGAGAAACTGGACACAAGAAAGAAAGGTGCACAGCCAGAGAAGTCTCACAGGTTCTGCGGTAAGTAAGCATTTTTTTAAATCAAACTGCTTATTATTCCAGATGTTTGGGTAGAAATCCTACCATAGCTTCTTAATCTATTCGTCACCCACTATTACCATACCTTCTCTTCCCTCAAGCCTCCATCATGTTCTCCTCACTCCTGTGAAGATCTTGCCTCTTATTTCACTGAGAAAATAGGAACAACCTGAGAACTACATCTCCTCCCTGGATTACTGTGACAGTCTCCTACTTGGTGGCCACACCTCTGTCCTTGACTCCCATAGTCCATTCCCAGCCAAAGGGATCATTTAAAAATGTAAGTCAGATCATGTCACATGTCTGCTCAAAACTCAGGAGTGACTTCCCACCTCACTGAGAGTAAAACTCAAGTCTTTGCCTTCCAGAGCACATGTGAGCGCCCCCTACTGCCTCTCTGGCCTTTTCTCCTACAACTTTCCTACCTTGTTCATTTTGTTCAGCTACACTGGTCTCCTTGCTATTCCTCAAATTATGCCAAGCATTACCCTGCCCCAGAAATTGGACACTTTTTGTTTCTTCTGCTTGCAACCCAACTATCTTCTCCAAGATTTTTCCATGGCTTCCTTCCTCACTTTCTTTAGGTCTGTTCTCAAATGTTTCCTGATCCATTAAAGACTTTTCTGACAACCTGATAAAAAATGGCAACCTCTTCTCCAGCTCTCTATAACGCCTTTACTCTCATTCATTTTCCTCTGAAGTGCTTCCTATGTTCTATCTGACCTATCATAAACTCATCCGTTAACATATAGTGCTTGACTTCCTTCAATAGAATGTAAACTCCTACATTCTAGGCATGAGCTCTGTCTGATCTGCTTCACTCACTGCTGCATGTCTTTCCCCTAGGACAGCAACTAGCACACAGGCCAGTATTTGCTGGATGAATGAGGGAATGAATGAATGAGTTTTCTAACCACCAAATCTACCAATTGCACCTCAACCCATATCCTCTGCCCTCTCTCCTGCTCTCTGCTTTTTCAGTGGATCTATTCCCCTCTCTCTCCTCAAGGATATAGCGCATGAAACGATCTCTCCTCTCCTGCTCAGTAGTCTTTCCCTCCCTATTGGATCATTCCCCACAGTAAGTAGAACTTTCTAGTCTGGCTCCATTTCTCTGTTTTACTTTACAATAAAACCCCTCAAAAGAGGACTTCCCTCACCTCCAATTATCCCCCAAACTACTCTAATCAGCTCCAGTTCTCCACTGGTCTAAATTCCCCTGCCCCTGCACTAAATCAGTTCTTGTCAAGGTCTCTGAGAAGCTTCATATTTATAAATCCAAGGGTCCATTCTCAGTCTTCAACCTACTCAAGCCCTCGAAACTTTTTCTTCTCTTTACTTTAGAGCCCCCCTCCCATCTTTCTGGCTTTATTTCTTGGCATCCCTTGCTGGTTCCTTCTCATCATCTACCTTTCAGTGCTCTTTACCTCTTCTTTTCTCTACAATCACTTCCCAAGTCACCTCATTCTATCACATGGCTCTGAATCCCATATAGATTCTAAATAATGATGAATTCCAAATTTATATCTGGAATAATGTCCTATCTTGATATACCTACTTAATCCCAAACTAATTTATCCAGCTGCCTACTCAATGTCATTGCTTAGATATCTTCTAACTTAACCTGTCTAAAACAGAACTCCTACTTTATCCCTCAAATTCTCTTTAATCCTACTCTTCCCATTTCTGGTAAGAACCAAAAACAAATTTATTTTCTGGAAGTCCTGCCTGATTCTTTTCCCTCCATTTCTCTCACACTGGCAAGTTATGATTGTAAAACTTATTTTTAAATTATGATATTATATTTAAATCAAGTATAATATCTTCCTTCTGTCTCTTCCTTTGTACTCCTTGAATCTTCTCCTCTTGCCTAGACCATAACAATAGTCTCTAATTTCTCTCCCTTTTTACTCTTGCTGATCTACAGTATGTTCTCCACAAAGCAGTAAGAGTCATCTGCTTCAAAACATGAATTACGTGACTGACCTGCTAAATCCTTTCTACTATCACTCTTGGAATAAAGTCCTAACCCCCTGCCCTGTCCCAAAGGACCTACATGATATGGATGCTGCCTATTTCTGGGACTTTATCCTCTCCCCTCCACCCCCTTGCTCACTGCCTTGTGACCACCTTGGCTTTCCTGCTATTCTGGGAGGAGGTCAAGTTTGTTTCTGCCTGGGGTGATCATTTTCTTCATCTCTCCACAGTCTGCTCCTACTCATCTTTCAAATCACAGTTGCAATATCATCTCTTTAAGAATCATCTTGAGACTACTGCACCTAAATTTAAAATGATGGCCTATAGCCCATAGCGTCTTTTCCTATTCCCTTGAGATCACTTATCACATTCTGTAATTACATGATCTGTTTTACTTATTAGCTTATTGCCCTTCTCTCCCACCACACGGTAAGCTCCACAACAGCAGGGCCTTTGTCTTCATGTTTACTATTGGACCCTACTGTCCAACTCAGTGCTCAATGGGTTCAATAACTACCTATTGAATTAACGAGGAAAACAGCTTCATTCAAGTAGATGTCTTTCTGGGGCCTAAATAGTGCTGCATCTCCGGAGTTGTGACCACAGTCCTGTCTTAAGTAAGTACTATCTATAAAGTACTTTAAAGCTTGTAAGGTACTTTCAAATCCATTTCTTCATTTAAAAATCAGACACAAGGTTCTCATCAAGGGAACACATGGCAGGAGTGGGGTAAGGACCAACCTTAGCTGGGAGAAGCCGAGTCCCAAGGTCAGTCCTTTCAGTGCTCATGTTGTCACAGTCTGTTCCCAGAAGCTCACAGAATTTGCCTGTCCCCCAGTGTGGTCAGAGCCAGACGTTGGGATGAGATGTAGAAGTCTCTCGGCCATCAGCTGCCACTATGTCCTCTGCTGATATGCTTTGGCAGCCTGAGGGATTGCTTCCCTGTGGCCTCTGGGTCACCTTTGTTCTGATCGACCTGCATTATAGAAAGTCAACCCCCAGGGAAGGCGAGGAGCCTGGGCCAACTGGGAAGCTATGCATTGCAGGAGGAGCTAACAGAAGCATCCCCAGCCACAGTGAGCTTTGGGCTTGGCATGGAAGGAGCAGTGGGCTTCCCTGTTTACCAAAGCCCATCACTGCCAGGGCCCAGGGTACCTATTTTCAGTTTTACAAGCTCAAGCTGTCATGTGTAAGTGCTCTGCTCCTTCCACATTCTCTGGTCATCACAGAGGGTGAATGCATGCAGGTTTAAGCTTCTAAGCGATCACAGATACCTTTAATGGGGAGGAGGAGGGATATCAGAGAATCTTAGAAACTGTTCCCTAATGAAAAACAAGCCCAAAGGCTTCAGAAGTTAATAAATATATATAAAGACATATAATCTGCTTGGTATTGTGATAGGTACTTTAGATTAATTTTTCTAATTCTTAGAATAAGCCTACACGATATATATTTTAATCTCCATTTCCCAAGCGGAAAAAAAAAAAAAAAAGTGAGGGCTTGGATAAGTTACTTGGATAGGTCACAGAGCTGTGTCCTTGAAGCTCAGTCTGAGCCTAGAGGCAGGGCCAGCCAGGGCACCTCCAGCCAGCCCCAGGGACATGCTGGAGGGGTGTGTATGCCTGTGGTGGGAGGGGGTGAAGAGTGGGTGAGTCTGAGTGTGCCTGCACAGGCACGGGTGAGGGCAATGAACTCCTTGGGACCTAATCGCAGGGTGATAAGATATATGCCTTAATAAGGAAGCTTCCCACCTGCCCAGCCTTCTAGGAGGGAAGTCAGCAGGCTTGCAGCCTAGCTGTGAGAGATTATGTCTAAGAACAAGGCACGTTCCATGTGTCACCCCTAAGAAAATGTTCATTTGAAATGGAGAAGTACAAACACGTTGGCAGTTACAAAATAGCCACGGGAATGCAAAGTATAGCATAGGGGATATAGCCAATAATATAACAGCTGTGTATAAGGTCAGGTGGGTAGTAGACTTAACAAGATGGGGGTGAGAGGCTCACTTTGCAAGGAATATATATGTCTAACCACTGTGCTGTACAGCTGAAACTAATACAATATTGAATGCCAGCTGTAGTTGACAAATTAAAAAAAAATAAATTACAGTAGAAACTAACACATAAGAATTCTGTCTCCTTCTATACCTCCATTCCAATGCAGAGTCCTTGGAGAAACAGCAAGATGAAGAGGTGTTGATAGATGGTCTATAACAGGAAACAGTTCTGGGGAAAAGGAACAGAATTTCCCTCGCATGCTCCCTTCTGCTTCTCCTATCCCTCCTTGGTCAGTGGAACCTGGGACCAAGAGTCAGAGCCCTGGGGGGTCTGAATTTCATCTCTGGTTCTCTCTGTGTCTCCCTAAAAGTCCCTTTGTCAATCTGGCCTTAGCTTAGCTTTCCCAGCCATAAAACAAGGGGTTTAGGCTGGATAGTTTTTTCAGGGCATATATTTTATAATTCTTATAAATTCCTTTTTGGGAATTTGGGGAGGATATACTTCCATTGTTTGAGTATAAGGATAAGTTGAGACTCCCTGCTGTGCTTCTCTTGAGAAGAGATAATTAGCAGGAGGAAAGGAAGGGTAGGAGATAAATTTAAAACCTTTGAGGCCAGCCAAGATGCAAATTATTGGCTCAAATAAACTCTTACAAATATTCTCAAAGAAAGATACAAATTACTTAACAGAGACAGTGGCATGCAAGATTCCCCTTGCAAACCAAAGAACGAAAACCTATGCTTTTCCTGCAGGCAGAACTGCAGACAAGCAATTAGGATAGAATTTGGCCCAAGGCTGCAGCACAGTGAATTTGTACACAAAACCCACTTATTTGAATTTAAAAAATACTTTCCCCCTTATTTAATAACCACACTCTCCAACCTGGTGAAACTTGTTCTTCTGTAGGAAGGACTCAGTAGGACTATGTTTTAGAACATCAGTCTGGATGTTGGTAGAGAATGAACTGGGGAGTGGAGGGGGGGGGAGGGCAGAGTGGGAGAGTGGCCACAGAGAGACAAGTAGAGGGTCTGTAAGTATAATCCAGACGAGAGATCTATAAATAGTGATGGGCATGGAAAAATGGGTATGGATTCAAGGAACAAAAAGAGAGGTCAGGACTTAGTAATCAATTAGATAGAGGAAGCTGGTAACAAACCAGATTCAAGAATGGGGTGACCGGTCACATGAGATAGTGACAGAGAAGAGAGGGCAGGTTTGTTTGGGAAGAAGAATGTCAAATTCAGTAAAGAGAAGAGAATTCCCATAAAACCATGACTGTTTTGACTGCCTCTTGAAATTCTGTTATAAACTTTTGACTTTTTCAACCACCTGAATTGTTATTCATGTTCATAAACAGTTACAAATACCTATCAAGTGACAGGTATGACGTTAGACACCGGGATGATGAAGATGACAGCTCTCAGATGAGTAGTCAATTACAACCCTTCAAGCTATTACAGTAACATTGTCAACGTGAACTTAATTTTCTAGAAATTAGGGTCATGTCATGCTTCTCACGCACAAAATGAGTTTCAGATACCTCAGCGTGGCACTCCAGGTCCTTCCTCTGACTTCCTCTTTTGTCGCTCCCGCACCACACTAGACTGGTCACAGTCAACCGTGCCATAGCCTCTCAGAAGTTTCAGGCGTTGCCCATACTTCCCCTTAGCTCTCCTTTGCTAACTCCGGATACATCTACTTATCCTTCAAAACAAAATCTCTGAGCCCCGCAGAGCAGGGGGCTGCTCCTCCTGCATCTGAAGCATTCTGTGCAGCTCTCTCTTAGGGCACTTCTAATGCTGAACTGGAGCTGCTTATTCACTGTTTCCTTGACAGCACTTCGGACAGAGACCGTGTCTTATTTGTCTTTTTATCCACAGTGTCTGGGACACAGTACCTATTTCCCTCCTGTTGAATCTTCTACTTACTGCCCAAACTTGGGAATCAATTCAATTCAAATAATGCAGAATGAGTCAGTGTCCAAACCCGCTATCCCAGCTCATGCTATGCCAACTTAGACATCAAATTGATTTGAATAGCAAGAGGTATGTGTGGACATGACGGATGCTATTTCAATGTCTGAGTGCCTGGGAGGATGGACGGCAGGAAGGCAGGAAGGCCGGCATCTATGAAATGGTACCCAGTGAACCCTCAGAGGTGTTTTTGCAGGGCTGTGACTCCAGGGCTTAAACAGGACCTGGAACACAGTAAATGCTCTAGATGTTGGCTTTGGTGAATTAGACAGAACTCTGCTAAATCCATGTCAGAGGTTGTTCTAGGTTCCCAGCACTAAATTCAAAGTATTCCATGGCACCCAGGACGGAGCCCTGACAGCTTTCCTTTTTTGGTGATTAGCAATAGATTGTGAGAAAGAAAACAGACTTGATCTGGGGCTGGTTGCTTCATGGGGGTACACGGGAGATAGAAGCTGTGTATGTCCAGTCTGCTTGCACCATGAGGTCCCACAGCTGGAGTCCAACACTTGGGGAGGAGGCAAGCTCTCCATACCCCTTACCTTAGTTGATATTGCTCCAGAGTCTTTATTATTTTCTATATGATATATTATACGTTTATCTATTAACATATTCACTGTTTGACTCCTCTCAATTGAATGTAAACCTCACGAGGGCAGGGCTTTATCAAATCTGTATATCCACTGCTGTATGTCTTATCCTGGAACACCATCGAGCACACATTATAATTCCTATATTTTAAATATGAATAAGGTGAATATCAATAGATGTAACCTACAAAAAAAGCCAAAAAACTCACTGGGGTCCCAAATAATTTTTATAAGTGTGAAGGGTTCCGGAGACGAAAGTTTGAGAATGCTGTCCTAGAGGATCCAGGCTGGTCAACACTGACGGGAAGTGAAGCACGAAGTGGGCCATCCTCCGGGAATTTCTGATCAAACCACTTCACTCTGTATCCATTATCTGACTGCTGCAACACTTAAGC